>JAEUYN010002367.1:0-33996 GCA_018257835.1 Euura lappo | reverse complement strand
TGTACGAGTAGAATATTAACAGCGTCCACGTTGTTCACGGCAGCCGCCCAGTGAAGGGCCGTCTTTCCGCTGTTGTCCGCCGCGTTTATATCCGCGTCAGCGTTTATCAGGTCCTCTACCATGCCTTCGGTGGCGAGTCTGGCAGCCAAAATTAGTGGCGTGGTTCCGTCGTGCATTCTGGCGTTTAAATTGGTGGCTCTGTTTCTCAAAAGAATTTGAAAAACGCCCATCGCGTCAGCGGCGACTGCGGAATGCAGCGGAGTCCGTCCGGTATTGTCCTGAGAATTTGCGTCAGCCCCAGCGTCCAGAAGGCGTTTTGCTGCGTCAGCCCTGGCATATCTTGCAGCCAGATGGAGATCGAGAGGTTTCTCCGCTTTTATCGGTCGTGGCGTTTAGATCTGCGCCCTGAGCGACCAAATCGGTGATCACAGCGGCTGTTCCGTCACTCTCATCTTCTTCTTCTCCGGTGTCCAAACCGCCTCCTCGTACAGCAGCTACCATCAATGGCGTCATTCCGCAGGGTCCTCTCGCATCTACGTCCTGGCCGTGTTCAAGACTCGGAGGAGTAAGAACTCCAGCCTCTGGCCGAGACCGGATCTCAGCAGCGTCCAAATGCTGTTGAGTCCACATCCTCGGCTCTGTTTCCTCGTAGTCTGTGATAACTGTGTGATCGCTCGCGTAGCCAGGTTCAATAGCTCTCATTCGTTTTGAGGGTGGAAGATCGGATTCGTCGTCCGACCATTGCTGTGGTCGTCCATTTCCCATATCGAGATCCATGCAGTTGACCGAAGGCTGTTTATTAAGATTCCGCATCTCCTGACCGTCGGGTCCTCGTCTTCTCGATCTTCTCCTCTGCCCGCTGCCACTGTTGGTTCTCAAAAATCCTTCCGGAAACCAGGTCACTCCCACGGCGCTTTTGCGCTTGGCGGTAACCAGCACGCCGACTATGAGTCCGACAACCAGGACGGAGACTACGCCGATACAAACGTACTTGAAGTTTGTAGGGGAAGGAGGTTCCTCGGGGCCGTTGACCACCCCTCGAACTTGTTCAATGGGGAAGTTCCGAGACAGAGTATGTTTGGAGGCGGTAGCTGCGAGATATTCGGCAGCCTCGTTCGCCGAGGGGAAGCAAACGTTTCCGGAACTGATTGTACATTTTCGATTGTCGATTTCTAGATAAGCTATAACTCCGCTGACATTGTCCGCATAGATCGTTGCCGGTCTGCCAAAAACGTTCGTCTGGAGGGCCGGTTCCCCCTGGTCTCTTTTCCACGGATATATCATGCCGTTACCAAGCTCGTCTTGCTTCACTCTCAGCGTTGTTCTCAGCTGATGTCCCATGTCTCTCAAAAAGGCGACTATATTTTGCCTGAAGCTTTGCACGTCCATTAGAACAACGACGGAAATAGCGCCTTCGGCAAGCGACGGCGGCTCTCCCTCGCAGTCGAGTCCGTCCCAGTTACACTCTTCATTGTTACATCCGTAATCGCAGTGGCCATTGGCGTAATGTTTTCGGCAATAGGCGTCGTAGATGGGACTGTAAAGAAAAAAGCGATTAGATAAACGATTCGCAACGTTGGAACAGAAAAATTTTCGAATGTTTTTTTTACTCACTTGCAAGGATCGAGTTTCTTCTCGCAGTCTCTGCCGTCGAAGAGGCACTGCGCGTTGTTGCACACGTCGTCGCATACTCCGTTCATAAATACGTCCCAGCAGTTGATAGGAGCGGTGCAATTTACCCAGGGGTTTATACCGAGGGAGCAGTCGTTCCCGTCGAAGTTACAAGCGTAGGTATTGCACTCCTCGTTGCAGTGATGGTCCCCAGACTTTTCGCCGCATCTATTGTCCATACATTTCTGCCTCTCGCGTTCGAGATCGAGGTCAAACGATGTCATGGTTTTGAGACCGTTGCTGGAATTCGGTCTTCCGAATAGTCCGCCTCTGTAGTTAGGGTCGTAGATCTCGCAGTTTTTACCCGTCCATTTAGGGGGACAGAAGCAGGCGTAGTCTCCCATCAGATTTTGGCAAACTGCTTCCCTCTGCTGACACGGATTACTCGCGCATTCGTCTTTTGTGTCGATTTCGCAATGCGTGCCTGTGGTGCCTGGTGGGCAATGGCACCTGTAGCCGATGTCTGTGTCCGAAATCTTGCAACTTCCGCCGTTCAGGCATGGTTCGGAGTCGCAATGCGATCCGGAAAACTCGCAATTCCGTCCAAAGTATCCCGTTGTGCAGAGGCAGCTGTGTCCCGCCTGCCTGGCTGTGCAGACGCCTCCATTTTGGCACGGCGAACTGTCGCAGAAGTTTACTTTGACCTCGCAATGACGACCCATGTACCCAGGCCTGCAGTTGCAGTGATAATTATTCACGAGCTGAACGCAGTCCTGAGTTCCAGGATTGGCGCAAGGATTTGACAGGCATTCGTTGATATCGCCCTCGCACCTCGGCCCCACGAATCCAGGCGGACATCGGCAGTCGAATCCTCCAACTTTATCGGTACAAGTTCCGTTGTTGTGACACGCGCCGATAACGCAATCGTCGACGTTTATCTCGCACAGGATCCCGAGGGTTCCGGGAGGGCAGGAGCAGCTGAAGTTGTTGATCAGGTCGTGACACGTTCCTCCGTTCTGACAAGGATTGAGATCGCACTCGTCCACGTTCAGCTCACAGTTCTGTCCCTGGAATCCAGGCCTGCATTCGCACTGATAAGATCCGACGAGGTCCTTGCAATTAGCCCCGTTCTGACACGGTGCGGACTCGCACTCGTCGATTTCATCCTGACAGTAGGATCCGCTGTATCCGTCCGTGCAGTGACATCTGTGGCTGTTCCCGATGTCCTCGCAACTTCCGTTGCTGCAGAGCTGTTTTTCAGGCACTCCTTTCCTGAGCGCAGCGTCCTTGCAAGAGACCATCTCAACGTCGCAGACCTTTCCGCAGAACAATTGCAGTGATATTTGTTCTTGTTTTGAACGCAAGTGGCCTGATTCTCGCAAGGACTGTCGACGCACCAGTCAACGTACTTGTCGCACCGATCGCCCGTGAAACCGTACGGACAGTGACAAGTGTAGTATTGCACATGATCCTGACAAGTGGCTCCGTTCAGACATGGTGAACTATCGCACTCGTTTATCCTGTACTGACAATTCGTCCCCGTGTATCCGGGCTGACAGACGCAGGTGTAATTGTTTATGCCGTCTATACATTTTCCCCCGTTCATGCAGCTACTGTCCGTACAGTCCTCGTCATTGGTCTGACAGTTTATCCCAGAGAAACCGAGCTTGCACTGGCACGTGTAAGAGTTTACGTACTCCTTGCATATCGCTCCGTTCTGACAAGGGGCCGATACGCACTCGTCCAGATCTATCTCGCAGTGTTTTCCATTAAAACCATCGACGCAGAGGCAGGTGTAGTCCCCGATTCCGTCCAGGCACGTTCCTCCGTTCTGACAAGGATCTGCGAAGAGAATATTGTCCGTTAACTTCCGGTTTTCTGATGTAGTTTTCATAAATACTTACATGAAGCACAGTCGTCGGTGTTTATGATGCAGTCTCTGCCCTCGTACCCCTTGGCACATACGCAGTGATAAGATCCGTTCGTGTTTCTGCAAGTGGCTCCGTTCCTGCAAGGCGAAGTGATGACGCACTCGTCCACATCCTCGTTGCACAGTCTTCCCGTATATCCGCCCGTACAGGTACAGGCATAGTCCCGGAAATTCGAGGATGGAGAGCATTTGGCGCCGTGAAGACAACTGAAAAGGTAAAATCAAGTTGAAGCAAAAGTCAATACATCCGGAGACTTATTTCATCGTTCCACGTACCTGTTGGGCGAGCATGGATCGAGCTTGTCCTCGCAATTTCTACCGGTGTGCGGAAGCTCGCAAACGCATTTATAATCGTTAACCAGGTCTATGCAAGACCCGCCGTTCTGGCATGGATTATTGGCACAGTCGTCGATGTTAGTCTCGCAGTTTGTCCCTGCGTATCCGGCGAGGCAAGAGCAGCTGTATCCGTTCAAACGGTCGTTGCAGGTACCTCCGTGCTGGCACGGATTTGATCCGCACTCGTCGATGTCAGCCTCGCACCTCTTTCCTCCGTAACCAGGATGACAATGACACTTGAACTGATTGACCAGATCCTCGCAGGTTCCTCCGTGGATGCAAGGATTGCTGGCGCACTCGTCTACGTCGCTTACGCATCTCGCGTCGTAGTATCCTCTCGGACATTCGCACCTGAATCCATTTATCAGATCTATGCAACGACCGCCGTTCGCGCAAGGATTACTGGCGCATTCGTTTATATCGGTCTCGCAATGCTGACCGGTGAAACCAGGAATGCACTCGCAGGTGTATCTGGAATGAGATATCAAAGTTAAGCAAACAATTATCGACGCAAAACGTCAGGAGATGATTCGAAGTGACTTCCTGCTACGATTTCAGAGTCTTTCCATTCCCAGACAGCACAAAACTGAAAGTGACTAAACGTTGTTTAATAGTCGACGGAAAGATGACGTATACAAGATATAGAAGGAGGATATATAAGGATAGAAGAAGATGGTAGGAGATAGAAGACATAGAAGAAGAAGCAGGAGTATATAGAAGCTCGTCAATTCGAAGTTCCGTTATCGATCGAAACTGTTTCTCTTGCTGGAATTTTATGACGTGACTATTGACGTCTAAATCTTGTCCAAGTCCAAATGACATCTTCAAGACATCTTTTGGACTTAGACAACATTCAGACGTCAAAAAATCATCTTGAAACATTAGTGTTTGAATTACCTGTTAATGCCGTCCTTGCACTGTGCCTCATTCCTGCAAGGATTGCTGTAGCACTCGTTGACATTGACTTCGCAGTTTGTCCCGGAAGTTCCGGGTTTGCAGATGCACTGATACCCGTTGATCCTGTCTTCGCATCGTCCCCCGAACTGGCAAGGATTGCTCTCGCACTCGTCGATCTGATTCTGGCACAGATGACCCGTGAATCCCGGGAAGCAGTTGCAGGTGAACGAGTTCTTTCCGTCTATGCAAGTCCCGCTGTGGCAGGGATTCGACTGGCAATCGTTGATGTTTGTTTCGCAAGAAGCGCCCGTGAATCCAGGCGGGCATTCGCAGGTGTATTTCGCTATCGAATCGTGGCATATACCGCCGTTCCTGCAAGGTGACGAGGCACAGTCGTCGATATTTATCTGACATCTGACACCCGCGAAACCATCCGCGCAATTGCACTTGAAAGAGTTTATCAGGTCGTTGCAAACTCCGTTGTTCAGACACGGGTTCGTCGCGCACTCGTCGATGTCGATCTCGCACTGAGTTCCTGTGAATCCTGCGAACAGAAGAAGATTTTTTCTCTCATCAGATCAACGTCTCATATCGTTGATATTTTCATAATTTTCGGTATAAACAGGATGATTAATTTCGATTCAGTTAATTAGATATTTTATAGCCTCGCGGTGACACCGGGAGGAACGACGATAATTACATCAATTATATAAAGCGGTAGGCATGCAGCTAACGAAGCGTCGTGTGTACAGTTTGAGAATAAACGATCCCAGATTAGTTAGAAATCGTTTCATACAGGCCGATGCTTTCACCTTGCATAGGTATAGAATAATTCGCTCGATTTTCATTCGATTCTCACACATCGCTGCGTTATTGAAATTAATTGTGATTCTGAAAATAATGAAGATAAATATGACGCAAATGCTATTCAAGAGTTGACAAGTTTCGCAAGTTTTATTTCGTTTTGTTTGTTTTACCTGCATCATCGAAAGACACGAGACTCTGGTACTGAATATATACGTATCTCGATAGAGAGAGCGTTCGGTATTCTTAACTGAGGCAGATATCTGGGCGTGGTACCCGGTTACAAGGAGTACCTACATACACGATATATACGTAAGAGAGCAAGAGCGTCGCGGTTACGAGGACACCGAGTGCCACTCTCCGCCGTCTTATCCTTAGTTTCGTTTCATTTTATTTTCTTTCGTTTTGTTTTTGCTCAGCTCCTTTCCCCATCGATGATCGGATTCATCCCACAAATCCTGTACATACATATGTTATAATTGCTCCTTGTCAATCTCCGTTATCGAAGATAATCCATGCTTCCGGTGAGGTGGGGGACATCGACCCCCTGGTAGATGATAGTTTTTGTTAAAAAGGTTGAGAGAACCGATGAGAATTATAATTGAGACTGGGCAGGGTCACGAGGACCCGAGATCCTATCTCGAGAGTGCGGGGACAATCGAGACACGCCTTTTTTGTTCTTCTTTTTCTTGGTACGCGATGATTGACTGATAATAAACTGTATGATTGGGAAGGAGCATTGGAAAGTCTTCGATCATCGAACCATATCGATTATACATTGGGATTATAACGTCTGACTGGTCGGCTACAGGAGTAGAAGACGAGAAAAAAAAAAGAACAAATCGTTTCTGGCTGGTCAATCAATCCCTCGCGGTTATTCCGATTGTAGCAGGTTTCGTTTTCGACAAAAGAGGAATGAGAAATAAGAGAGAAAAAAGTAGCGTTGAATTAGTCAAAGGTAAGTCGAGGGATCGTATCGTGTTTAACATTAATCGTTAACGAACTTTAACTGACAGATATCACGCAGTTTAAAGACGTCTGGTCGCGGTGTGTACCCGTGCCGGAGTCTTTATTCTTCTTCTTGTCGCGGTTTGTGCAATAAATACGGATCCCAAGAGTCGTAAATTTGCGATTGCGTGTACAGAAGAAACCAGAAGAAGACCAGAAGACCAGAAGACCAGAAGCCAGAAGGTAGAAGGCTTCGGGCTACGGAAAGAGACGTGTAAAAAGCACCTTTCACCGCGAGCGGAACCGAATACGCGATAAGACCCGCTAAATTTATTGGCACAAAAGAGACAAGACAATTCACGTACGTACAGATGAAAGTTGTTGGTACACGTGATAAATTTAAACCTGAAAAAATCACAGTCATTTGTATAATTCTAAAAATTATTACAATTTTTTACAAAATTCATGTATTTTTCGATAGTAAATTAGATAGTAAAATTCTAGATCGAAATGATTTTTTTCAATCCATCTCAATTTTTTTTTGACAGTCGGAGTTAACATTATAAAATTTATATTCCTAGTGAAATCAAATGAAGACGATTTTTTCTCAACACAAAATTTTGTCTACTTAGAAGAAAAAAGTTATCTACTATCTAAAAAGCGTGAAATTATCCCGATCTATGAATTTTGATGTCTTCTTTTTCAGTTCAAAAGTTTATCAAAGCAGAAAGAAAAGTGAAAATACGACTTTGGTCCCTCTGTCGAAAAACGATCGTTTCGTGAATCGATATTGAAGATAAGAAGCAAGAAAAAGAGAGTCTTGTTTCCGATCACGAGTCGGTTACCCCATCGTTTGTAGAACACCGAATGGCAATGATTCGCATAAAAGGCGGCAAGTTTGATGCGGTCTTGCGATCCTTTGATTCATCCGATAGTCGATGTTACGTGAGACTCGGTAGAGTTGGAGTTAAAAACCGAGTTGATTGAATCTTGTAGCCCCTGGTTGGCTCGATGTTCCGACCAGAATCTCGTTTGTTATCCCGCGAGGCCGACCCCAATCGTATTCCTGATTTGTCCAAGGATTCGAGTAAAACGACGAAAACGAAAAATTGAAAGAAAAAAACGAAATAGATATCCGTTCCAGAGTAGGTCGAAAATAGAGCGAGACCCCGTAAACCAAAGTACAGTTTCGAACCGCGATATCGAGTATGCATCTCGGGACGGACGGTAGCCAGTCTCCTCCTAGGCTGCACGAAGATGCGATACACCAACCTGGGTGTGGCTCGAGTCCTGGAGCTACATTCGCGTAATGGTCGCGTGTCCGAAGATATTTATATATAAATTAGATACGGATATAGGTGGCGGTAAATAGAACGGTGGCAAGTTAATTAATGACCTCGGTATACGGGGTGAAAATAATATCAAGATTCCAGATCACGCCATCGTTTTATCTTCTTATCGCAGTCAAATTATTTGTCAAATTTCGTGCAAATTTCTTTATCTGATCATTTTTGTCTCGTAATATTTTATCTGGGTTTTTATCTGGGAAATTATCCAATGATTTGACAGTAAATTTACTCAAAAATTGCAAAAATTTAGTTTTCAATTTGATCGCAAAACAGAATCGCGAGACGAAAGTAGATTGTATTAATTATCTCAAATCCATTCGACGTGGGATAATTGATAAAATTCCGTATCTCGTGATCCGCAAAGTATAACTTTCACAGTTCTTCTTACACGCTGCATCGATCGGGTCGACTTTCATGCGATAAATCTTATCGACGTTGGGACTAAACGCGTGGGAGATAATTCAAATCGTCGTTGCCACGCCCTAAACAATTACCCCGATAAATCTCTCAACTACCGTATATCAAACGGAGACGGAGATACGAGTCACATTACTGCAGCAGTGAAAAAAATCCGAAGTCGTGCGACCGTCATGGATCCGCGAATATCAGCACATGCGCGTATAAATTCGCGGATGGAGAAGGTGCACGTAGGTGTGGTCGGTGCTGCAGGAGTCGGGACGAAGAGGCTGGGTAAAATCTTAGAGATCACGGCTCAACTCGACTCGAGCGGAGAGAGGCTGGGGATTTGTCGGCCTCTGCACTCGGCGACGATGCCGATGTAACCTCCATTCGCTCCGGGCGTGCCGTGCCTTACTTCGCCCTCGCCGCATGGACCACGGCCGAGTACTCCTTCCTCCTAGCGTAACGGTCCCGGTGTAGGAATGAATATAGAGAAAACTTTGTGCTACGTGGGTTAATGCCAGAGATTTTCTATGCGGCTGTGTCTGCTTGCCTCTATACACGCTACCCGCAGCCCTGATAATACGTATACTACTATAACTGGATAAGACAACTGGAATAGTGCACATAGTGCGGTAGACCTGGACATCCAGAACTAAGACCTGGACATCCAGAACAGACCTGGACATCCAGAACTATGGCGCGATAGACCTGGACACCCGGAACTGAGACGCGGGATAGACCTGGACACCCAGAACTGAGACCTGGACATCCAGAACTATGGCGCGATAGACCTGGGGACCAAAAACTATGGCGCGGTAGACCTGGACATCCAGAACGATGGCGCGATAGACCTGGACCCCAGAACTATGGCGGGATAGACCTGGACCCCAGAACTATGGCGGGATAGACCTGGACACCCAGTACTGAGACCTGGACATCCAGAACTATGGCGCGGTAGACCTGGACATCCAGAACTATGGCGCGATAGACCTGGGGACCAAAAACTATGGCGCGGTAGACCTGGACATCCAGAACTAAGACCTGGACATCCAGAACAGACCTGGACATCCAGAAGTATGGCGCGATAGACCTGGGGACCAACAACTATGGCGCGGTAGACCTGGACATCCAGAACTAAGACCTGGACATCCAGAACAGACCTGGACATCCAGAACTATGGCGCGATAGACCTGGACACCCGGAACTGAGACGCGGGATAGACCTGGACACCCAGAACTGAGACCTGGACATCCAGAACGATAGATGGGGCTATGGCGCGGTAGACCTGGACATCCAGAACTAAGACCTGGACATCCAGAACAGACCTGGACATCCAGAACTATGGCGCGATAGACCTGGACACCCGGAACTGAGACGCGGGATAGACCTGGACACCCAGAACTGAGACCTGAACATCCAGAACTATGGCGCGGTAGACCTGGACATCCAGAACTATGGCGCGATAGACCTGACCAAAAACGCGATAGACCTGGACATCCAGAACTATGGCGCGGTAGACCTGGACATCCAGAACTATGGCGCGATAGACCTGGGGACCAAAAACTATGGCGCGGTAGACCTGGACATCCAGAACGATGGCGCGATAGACCTGGACCCCAGAACTATGGCGGGATAGACCTGGACACCCAGTACTGAGACCTGGACATCCAGAACTATGGCGCGGTAGACCTGGACATCCAGAACTATGGCGCGATAGACCTGGGGACCAAAAACTATGGCGCGGTAGACCTGGACATCCAGAACTAAGACCTGGACATCCAGAACAGACCTGGACATCCAGAACTATGGCGCGATAGACCTGGACACCCGGAACTGAGACGCGGGATAGACCTGGACACCCAGAACTGAGACCTGGACATCCAGAACTATGGCGCGATAGACCTGGGGACCAAAAACTATGGCGCGGTAGACCTGGACATCCAGAACTATGGCGCGATAGACCTGGGGACCAACAACTATGGCGCGGTAGACCTGGACATCCAGAACTATGGCGCGATAGACCTGGACCCCAGAACTATGGCGGGATAGACCTGGACACCCAGAACTGAGACCTGGACATCCAGAACTATGGCGACCTGGACATCCAGAACCTATACATAGACCCAGACCAAAACTATGGCGCAGTAGACCTGGACATCCAGAACTAAGACCTGGACATCCAGAACAGACCTGGACATCCAGAACTATGGCGCGATAGACCTGGACACCCGGAACTGAGACGCGGGATAGACCCCCGGGAACTGAGACCTGGACATCCAGAACTATGGCGCGATAGACCTGGGGACCAAAACTATGGCAGAACATCCAGAGACCTGGACATCCAGAACAGACCTGGACATCCAGAACTATGGCGCGATAGACCTGGACCCCAGAACTATGGCGGGATAGACCTGGACACCCAGAACTGAGACCGGACACCCAGAACTGAGACCTGGACATCCAGAACTATGGCGCGATAGACCTGGGGACCAAAAACTATGGCGCGGTAGACCTGGACATCCAGAACTAAGACCTGGACATCCAGAACAGACCTGGACATCCAGAACTATGGCGCGATAGACCTGGACCCCAGAACTATGGTGGGATAGACCTGGACACCCAGAACTGAGACCGGACACCCAGAACTGAGACCTGGACATCCAGAACTATGGCGCGATAGACCTGGGGACCAAAAACTATGGCGCGGTAGACCTGGACATCCAGAACTAAGACCTGGACATCCAGAACAGACCTGGACATCCAGAACTATGGCGCGATAGACCTGGACCCCAGAACTATGGCGGGATAGACCTGGACACCCAGAACTGAGACCGGACACCCAGAACTGAGACCTGGACATCCAGAACTATGGCGCGATAGACCTGGGGACCAAAAACTATGGCGCGGTAGACCTGGACATCCAGAACTAAGACCTGGACATCCAGAACAGACCTGGACATCCAGAACTATGGCGCGATAGACCTGGACACCCGGAACTGAGACCTGGACACCCGGAACTGAGACCTGGACATCCAGAACTATGGCCGATGGTCCTGCACATATATGTATACACACACACACACAGACAGATCAACAAGTGTCAGTGTCAGATAACCTAACCTGAGGTAAGATGTCGGAATAGGTCTCAATTAATCGGCCCATAGTTACGGATCGGCCCATAGTTACGGGGACAACCATGGTTACGGGGACACGGGATTTTTTTATATATATAAAGAGATATAAAGAGATAAAGAGATTAAAGAGATACGGAATTTGTTAAAAAACATTTCCCTTAGGTGGGGCATCTATCCCTACTTTACCCTAGTTGTGGATTCACTGTAACGCTGAAATCACCTGCTATCACTGTAAAAAATGTTTGTTGTAAATTTCCAACAATGTGTTGGAAGTTTTATTCACATACAGGAGTCATGAAATCACTTTAAATTTTAGTCAAATTAATTGACAAATATGACGAATTTACTACACAATTTTGTAAAATTCATACACAATTTAGTATTTTTGCGATGAATGTATATTAATATTAAAAATTTATTCATAAATTCAAAGAACATGCATAGCGATTCTTTTTGCTATACTAAATTTGTAATTTTACAAGACTTTCGTGTAATTAATGTGTAGTAAATTCACAATTATTTTTACTTTACCGTCACTTTTTACTAACGGTCCTACTGGGGTTGCCCATTCACTCGTAGTTATCGGTTCCAATATATTTTCTTTAATTATTCTATCGTATTCTTCATCAGTAGCTGCTTTTAGTGCAAATGGTAATGGACGCGCTTTGACAAATACTGGGACCGCGTTATCCTTCAAGTACAATTTTAGTTCTGCGTCTTTCTACGTACCTACCTTTTTTTAGAAAAGGTTTGGGAATGTGTTATAGATTCTTTCTTCTATATTTTCGAAGGGTATTCCTTCTTTTGTTTCTACTTCCTTTCCCGACTAGAAATTCAATCAGGGGCGAAGCAGGCGGGAGTAAGGCCCTGATAGGAGCCTGATGTAACGCAAGGTTCCACATGGGCCTGATCAGGCTCAGGTATTTAGTAGTACTACCTGATCAGGCCCATGTGGAACCTTGCGGTACACAGGCATGCCTGACTTAATTTCTAGTCGGGTTAGTGAATGGACAACTCCTATATTAAATTTCGGTGGCCACAATTCTAATTGTTTTAGCCATTGTCTACCGATTAACGGCGGCCCTGCTTTCTCGAAAACAAATAGGTCTAATTCCTTCCCTACTTTGTTAAATTCTACCGGGATTTGTTTTAATATTCCCTTTGGCTTAAATATTGAATCGTCATAGTTGATGAATTTACTTTCCGTCGCGTGCATTTGTATATCGCCAAAAAATATTTTGCGATCTTTTTCCGATATTGCTGATTATTCCCGATCCCGAATCATATTCCATTTTCAATACTTTTCCGTTTACTGTTACTTCGAGAAAGCATGGCTGTGGAATCGTACTTGATTCTTCTGAGTCTACTCCTAATACATACAATGCATTCGATACACTTTCCATTCGTGCATTTTTCAATTCTTCTACTAAACTACTAATACTTGCGCTTGAACCTGTCTGCGATTCCTGCTCACTTTCTTCTGCACGTTCAACATATCTAATTCCCCTGGACTTTGTATTATTGTAGTTTTTATTTTGACTCATTCCACTTTTGCACACTGTTATTAAATGCCCTTTTTTATTGCACTTTACACATGTTTTATTTCGGTGAAAGCACTCACTCGCGTGATGGTTTGGTTTCCCGCACACTTTGCAGTTTACCGTAGGGCTTGTTCCTTGACTCGATGTCCCACGTTGATAATTTCCTCTATCTGGGCTTCTGTTTCTGTAGTATGCTCCTCCTCTGCCTGAAGGTGAAGACCTTCCGCGCCATGTAAGACTTTCCCTGCATCTTACGCACGTAATGCATTTCTTCTTTTACATTAGTGGTATCATTTTCACTTCTTAAAACGCCGTCCGCATTTAGATCCGCTGCTTCTATCGTTCTTCGGAGTTTCTCCGCTTTTGACAGTGTTAATTCTTCCATCTTGAACAGATCTTTTCGAATTTCTCTATTTGATACACCCTCTAGCAGTTGATCTAGTACAGCATCGTCTGCGTTTTCAAATTTGCATGGCAATGCTAATTTTCGTAGTTCCGCTAAATATGCTGTTGCCGATTCTTCCTCTTTTTGTACCCTGCGTCTGAAAATTGCTCATTGCAGGCATTCCGACCCTTGTGGTTTGATGCGATTTTCCATTAATTCGACTATTTCTTCGAACGACTTTTCATTCGGTTTGTTGGGAGCACATACTTTTGTTATCATATCGTACGCAGTTTCGTCCACTTTGCATAATAACATTGCTCTTTTTTTTGCTGGAATCGTAACATCATTTGCGATGAAGAACTGTTCTAGCTGTGATGTAAATATTTCCCAATTGTCCTTGCCGTACTTAAATTCTCTTTTGAAATCCATTATTATGGTGGGCTGAGCCGTTGCCTGCTCGACCGTTTGTTTACTAATGATTTCCTTAACCGTCTTTCCGTCTTCTCGTCGTAGTATCTTGCGCAGTTCTTCTATTGAAGAATTTTCATCTAGATCAACGTTGAAAATGTTTAATTGTTCTGCAAGTTGCTTTTTTGTGAGTTCCTGAATCCAACTAGTTTTCTGTTGTACTATCAGTTTTATCATTTCTTTTTTATCCATTTCCAGTTTCGCTTACGTGACACTTGTTCACTTTGATAGAGTTACTCATTTTTGTTACACTTGGTTACTTTATTCTCATCTTAGAGTTATTTGAATGCTATTTACCACTTTTACACTTCGCGATAGCCTACTCGTCGCACTCGTTTTGCCATTTGCCTCGTCGCCATTGTAATATCCTTTATATCACTCCGTGCGTAAAGTGCGACTTTACGCACGCGAGCGTGCGTATAATCGGACTTCACCCGCGTTTGTGATATAAAATTTGGTTCGATACATGTGCAAAAGTCGTTTTTCCACTCGTGAGATTGTCACCCTCGCTTTGCTCGGGCGACAAACCTCCCACTCGTGCGAAGACAAACCTTTTGCACTAGTATCGTAATATACTATTATGCAAGGGAGATGGCCATACGGGAGAGACGGCCCATCGAAATAGTTTCTAGAATTACCGCCGACAAGTGGCGCCGCCATGTCAATTCAAGTCTACTATGTCAGCTACATTAGCAGATAACAAAACAGGGTCGAAAAATATTTCAGGGTGAGAAATATATCCAGTTTTTGTTTATGAGTACGTCAAAAATTAAAGCCGCTTCAACCGTAGGACTTGGAAGTCATCCTATACAGTTCTTTTCTGCTGTTTTTCCACTCAATTCATGTAGTACAATGAACGACCAACAACCTAACCTCAAAACAACTTCCAATTCGCATGTCACACTACAGGAGGGGGGTTGGCCATCTATCCCATGCGATCGGGATAGATGGCCCGGGATGAGCAAGGGTGATATGGCCATATGGCAATCACTCCCTGAATGTGGTTCATTATATCCATTGTTCAATAACGCCTATCGCATTATGGTTTGATTGTTTTGCGACGGGTAAGTACTGAATTTATTTCAGATGCCAACCAAGTACACGCGCAAGTTGTTAGAAAACCGAGGTTCCTGGACACAGGAGCAGCTTACAAATGCAATAAATGCTGTCAAGAGTGGCGGGTCCATTCGCTCATCTGCTATGACACATGGAGTACCTAGGAAGACTCTGGAACGGCGCATGAAGAGTGGAAATGAGGTCAAAGGCAGAATGGGACCTAGCTCGTTATTTGGAGACGCAAATGAAGAACGCCTAGTGAAACATATAAAAAAAATGCAGCATAGTGGATTTCCAGTCACCCGAAGTGACGTACGCACCATTGCCTATCACTTTGCAGAACAGTTAGGCATAAAACACTCGTTTTCCAGAGAAAAAGAAATGGCAGGCTACGACTGGGTGAAATTATTTTTGTCAAGACACCCGGAGCTGTCAGTAAGGAAGGCTGAAGGAGTTTCTCTAGCCAGATCACAAGGCATGAATAGAAAAGAAGTGATGGACTATTTTGATATCTTACGGCAAGCACTTGAAGAGAATGAGTTATTCGATAAGCCCTCAAACATATTTAACATGGACGAAACTGGACTGCAGTTGAATAACCGTCCTGGTAACGTGATTGCAGAGAAGGGCTCTAAGTCTGTTTCCACAACAACGTCAACCGAAAAGGGGGAAACCATCACTGTCATCGCTTGCTGCAATAGTGAGGGTGCATTCCTACCGCCAGCTTGCATCATGAAGGGCAAAAATAAGAAAGCTGAGTTCGAAGATGGAATGCCTCCAGGATCAGTTTTGTACATGTCACAGAAATCAGCGTACATCAACACCCCGCTTTTTTTGCAATGGCTCAAAAATCATTTCATTCCGAGGAAGCCCGCAGGAAAAGTTCTGTTGATACTCGATGGTCACACGTCTCACACCAACTCTGTCGAGATGCTTGAATTTGCAGCTAAAATAGTATATTGCGATATAAGTGCGAGAAAGCGGAGATTTGACGAAGGTTATGAGGGTGACTGCACAAGGTGGAGGCGAGTGCGCAGCACGAGCCGAAACCGAGTGCAGTCAACTTCATAACCTTCGTCAAATCTTACCGCTTATCTTCGCACGTGTATCGCATACTATTTTTTGTAATAAGTGCATCAAAGTCCCCCATAATTGTGGCTCTGAAATGTTCGAGCCGCAATCCCGACATGACAGCTGACACGACTTCGATGCGATTCTCTGCCGCTAGACGGCGCGTCGGAGACGCGTGAAAAGGTTACTAGAGTGTTATAAATACGGAACTAGAGTGCTATAAATACTCGTATAGTGGTAACTAGCGCGAAAATGAAGATCTGCGCATGCGCTGCTCAAACCCTACTGAAAAACATCACTTCTCGCACTTTTCAGAGGCACAAAATGGGGGACATTTGATGCACGTATTACAAAAATGACATTGCTCTACTATCCTTGCCAAGTCACACGACCCATTACCTTCAGCCCTTGGACAGGGCAGTTTTCAAGGCAGTAAAATCTCACTTTTACGAAGCTTGTCGTAATTGGCTTAAGAACCATCCTGGTCGGCGTATAACTCGAGCACAATTTGGATACCTACTTAGTCAGACTTGGAGCAAAGCAGCTACACCTAGCAATGCTGTGTCAGGCTTCAAGTCCACGGGAATTTATCCGTTCAATCCAAATGCTATATCTGACTACGCCTTTTCGCTGGAACCGACTGCACCAAATCCACCTGATGTCACTGTTCAGACTCTACCCTCAACATCTGCTGCCGGACTAGGAAAATGCATAGATACGTCTTCAACACTTGTAGGTGAGCCACAAATAAAAGTAGTAGCCACCCTGAAAGAGCCTGAAGAGAATTCAGATACTTCAGAACATGAAAATCTCCAAGAGGAGACACCGACCAAAATACTTCACAAACTATCGCCACTACCAAATGTGGTTTACTCACTCAGAAAGAGAGCTAAAAGAGTGGCTGAAGTCCTAACATCCCCATCGTACATAGGATCCCGAATCGACAAGGAAAACAAACGCCCACCGAACAAGCGGGGTGCAGATGCTTTGAGACCTGGCAGTGAAAACGCAGAAAATAAAGCAAGAAAAGACCAAAGCAATGAAAAAAACAAAAATTGCGCAAGAAAAAACTGAAACCAGTTCAGGTACTTCAAAGATTCTAGTGAAGAAGCAGAAAATCAAAAAGAAAAAAGCTGAAAGCAGTGACGAAGACTTTTTAGTGGACAGTGGCGACGACTCTGTAGACTTAAGCGAAGAATCGTCAGAAACAGAGAAACATCCATGCAAAAGGTGTAAAGAAGATTATGAAACTACGGAAAAAATGGAAGACTGGATACAATGTATCAAGTGCAAGTCTTGGTTGCACGAGAACTGCACGATTTTCGACGATATGTGCCACGAATGCGGCCAGAAGTCGAAGAAAAAGGGGAAAGGACAAGATAAAACCTCCCAGAAAAAATAGGGCCATCTATCCCTGGGCCCTATGGCCATCTATCCCATAGCCCTCGGGAGAGATGGCCCACTACACTAAAAAAAAAACCTAAAAAACGTAAAAACCTGGTGTGCAATAAATACCAAAGTATGTAATATATTGTTAGACAACTGAATAAAGATTGTGATCGATAAATTGGATTTGATTTTAGTGATGAATATTGGAAATTATAGCTGTTTGAAAAAACTATGGCCATCTCCCCCGGACTTACCTATTCTAATCGGACTTCGTAATATTCATAACAAGAGACGGCAAGAAAAAAAAATTTTGAAAAAATTCAGAGATGCTCCGGTGGTATGGACCTACATCGTATAAAATTATAAAAAACATAAAAAAATGTCGAGTCAAATCTTGGGCGATAATGGCTGGAATGCCCCATATATATCCTAGGGGGCCTTGCCCCATGGAAAATAAATCTATTTCATTCTATTCTATATTTTTTGGTATCATTTATTTACTTAGAATAAAGGAAAATAATGATTATACAAGATATTACAAAAGGAAAGGAAAGGAAAGGAACAATCAAGGTTTATATAAAATATGTGGTGTAATAATAAATATACATGTAATTACCTCAAAGGTTTATATAAAATATGTGGTGTAATAATAAATATACATGTAATTAACACAGACGTATACGTATGATAAGACTTTCCCAAAGATTTTGCCGCTCATTATGTGAGCAACAATCGCACGTAATTTTAAGTAAAATAGTCGGACAGTTATGTTTGGAATATCATTAAGTGCTGTTCCAGGAGGAAAATTTTGAAGTATCCTCTTGAACTCCGGCCAATTCGGATTACAAGTAATTGTGACAAATAAATCTGGCCTACCGATTTCACGTACCATAGCCATAGCATCCTGATAATTTTGTTGCATATGCCTCGGACTTCCGATATATGTGGATGGTAAAATAAATAAATTTCCCAAACGTTCTTTAGTTTCGAAATTACTGGAATCGTTAGATGCGCCGTGTGAAATGTGATCCATCAAACCCTGATAACATTCTATTCGTAAATTTTTTTGGTTGTATCGAAAGTAGTTTAATCTGTTACTTTCGATTACTATGAATGCCTGTATGATATACTGCTGTGTTAAACGGCCGCAAAATAAAATTGGATTAAATTCATCTTTAGGTCTATATGCCAACCGGTATGCATAGTACTGTAGAGCAGTCAACCTTTTGTTGCTATTTTTATTTTGTTTGATTGACGGACTCCATCCTAAATCGCCGGAGGGAAATATAATAGGGAAAGTCATCGGATCTAAATGGCATGACAATTTGTTCAGAACATCGATACCTGTACCATTTTTTGGATCATTTTTTGGATAGACACAAAAATCGAAATTACTTGGAATTTGACCGTCTTTAGAAATTATCAAGGCGGCACATTCCGCAGTTACCGGTGCATTATACACGTGTTTGTTTAAAGATGGATGTCGAGTGAAATATGAGAAATACTCTGGAAGAGTTTTGTCTTTCGATAACTCGTGTAAATTTTTATACTTCATTGCGTACGGATTATTATTTAACACTTTAGTTATAATTTCAACATGTTCTTTCACCAAATTCTCATTATTTTTTAATCTCTCCTGAGTCGCTCTACAGTCATCATAAATATAAATCTGTCCACAATGAGGATCATCACCTTTGTTCACGCTTATTATCGTTGGAGTAGTGTGACAGACTTGTCCTTGGATTTTTAAGTTGTATATACCGCGTTTAGGGTTAGTTATAAATTTAGCATTGAAAGTTGTAAATGAAAATCGACTATTATAATAACGAATCAGCTCCCGGTATTTTCTATTATAGAGCAAATTTTTCAAATCGTCGTGATAATCGCGTAACGGTGGGAGCTCGATTTTTCCCCCGTGACAACAACTTTTTTTCGAAAATTCCTGAGACCAGAAGGAAGCAGAACAATGATTGCAAACATAATCCATGTCACCGATATCGGCATAATTAACGTTTGGTGGACTTACTTTATTGAGTTTTTGGCTAAGCCGTTTGTTTTCCAATCGGTCCTCGTTCATCTGGCATACTAAATCTTTCTGTCTCTTTTTCATCAACCGTTCCTCGTCCATATGATTGACCAAATCATTCTGTCTTTTTTTCGTCAACCGTTCCTCGTCCATATGATTGACCGAACCTTTCTGTCTTTTTTTCGTCAACCGTTCATCGTCCATATGATTGGCCAAATCGTTCTGTCTCTTTTTCGTCAATCGTTCCTCGTCCATATGATTGACCAAACCTTTCTGTCTTTTTT
Organism: Euura lappo; assembly: GCA_018257835.1. Lineage (NCBI taxonomy): Eukaryota > Metazoa > Arthropoda > Insecta > Hymenoptera > Tenthredinidae > Euura > Euura lappo. The sequence goes on along the minus strand of JAEUYN010002367.1, from coordinate 14,365 downwards.
TCGTCAACCGTTCGTCGTCCATATGATTGACCAAATCTTTCTGTCTTTTTTTTGTCAACCGTTCCTCGTCCATATGATTGACCAAACCTTTCTGTCTTTTTTTCGTCAACCGTTCGTCGTCCATATGATTGGCCAAATCGTTCTGTCTCTTTTTTGTCAACCGTTCCTCGTCCATATGATTGAGCAAACCTTTCTGTCTTTTTTTCGTCAACCGTTCGTCGTCCATATGATTGACCAAACCTTTCTGTCTTTTTTTTCGTCAACCGTTCGTCGTCCATATGATTGGCCAAATCGTTCTGTCTCTTTTTCATCAACCGTTCCTCGTCCATATGATTGACCAAACCTTTCTGTCTTTTTTTCGTCAACCGTTCGTCGTCCATATGATTGGCCAAATCGTTCTGTCTCTTTTTTGTCAACCGTTCCTCGTCCATATGATTGAGCAAACCTTTCTGTCTTTTTTTCGTCAACCGTTCGTCGTCCATATGATTGACCAAATCGTTCTGTCTTTTTTTTGTCAACCGTTTCTCGTCCATATGATTGACCAAACCTTTCTGTCTTTTTTTCGTCAACCGTTCTTCATTCATGTTTCCAACCGTATCCTTTCTTCTTTTTTGTTCAACGCGTTTCTGAATCATATTAGCGATTCTATCTGAATTTCTTTTTTTTAACAGCTTATCTTCGCTAAGATTTTTTACACGTCGTCGTTCATTGATTAATTCTTTCTTTTTTAAGTAATATGTTCGGTTATATGCCTGTTGTGAATTTGTGTCTCTGTTGTGTGTTTGTTTAGTGTTCAAACAATCTATTATATCATAATGGGCACTGTCGATGATTCCCGATAAATAAAGAATTAATTTATCGTCACTATCACTGGGTCCAAATTCCCTAGGAACAGGAAAGGCATTTTGATAGACCAATACTTGTACAGTGTAGATATTTACGAATGATTGAATCTCAACTTCTCCACTGAAAACACCATCCCTGGACATGTGTGATGTATATGAATTTTTGTCATATATATTAACATTATACGATTCATCCCCAACTACAAAAGGTTCATACACCGGCCAGTTATTATCCACGTTCGAAACAATTCTTAATCTCACATCCCTATGCTTTTCTTGATCGTTAAACAGAAAATAAGCAAAAGATCTAAACAGACAATTCCCGTCGCCTTTGATTCGCATTTTAATATTACGTTCATTCATCTTTCTTTTCAAGTACGACGGAAAATTCGAAAAATATTATTTATTTATGATTGAAAATTTTTTGGAATGGAATAAAACGAATTATTATTCGGAACTCACCGATTGCGTGGAAATTTTACCTTATTGTGGCACAGGTAAATAGCTCCCACAGTTGATTGGCACAGTGTGTGGGTATCTATTCGTTTTCGTTGCGGTTAGCAAAATTAGAATCGTTCAACTTTGAGCTAAACGTCAGAGTTTCGCTGTCAACAACTAACTCGAAGACAAATGCTGAATAAACCGATAAATATCGATAATTCACTTGTAATAAAAGAATAACTATTCGCGTCATTCAATCTGTCGCCTTCAAGTCAGAAAATTTCTGTGTGAATAATTTTGTGAGTTTCTCAATAATTATTATCGTCATGTCGTCCCGAAAGAATGCCTCAAGTACAAAAGATTCAGATGCTCAACCTCCCACTAAAAAGATTAAGACTAACGAACTGTCCTCACTTCCGTTCACGAAAAGCGATTTCATAAATAACGAAATTCACGTCGGCGATAAATTTGTGTAAGTCACGCTTTACGAAATATATCATCGCTCTTGCAATATAAGTAGAATTTTCATAAACGTACATAATCTTTTCACGACAGAGCTTTCTATTGATTGTTACAGATCACTGATTGGTTACGTTGATAACGTAACAAATATAAAAACTATTATATCAAAAGAATCTGGTCGAAGTTTCGAGTTGTTTAAATTTACAATAAATAATAACGAAGGCTCAAGAGTTTCGTGTTGTGCCTTCAACAGCGATGCTACAGCGGTTTCGACAAAAATTAAACTCAATCAAGTACTGTTAAACTGTTAAAACAATTAACGTATCTTAAATCGTTATAAAAATTTTCCTTTCACGGTCAAATATTTTTCTGAATCCTATTTCTTTACTTCATCACATTCATTATATACATTGATGATTCATATACACATCTATATAGATCCTTCTACTTGAAAACGCCACGGCGGTACAAAATTCATCCTATAACGAAGGGAATGTTAATTTCGAATTACAAATGAAGCATTTTACACAAATAACTGATTTGGGCAGTTTCGATATTTTACAAACCTACGGTAATATCGACCAAATAAATCTAGCTCAAGTTTTCGACAAAATTGGCCACCCAGTAAACTCAAAAGAATTGGAAATGAATTGAAAATGATTCATCGTCCCATCTTTCGATCCCGTTTTGCCCAGAACTCGAATTGGGTACCGCACGTTTCTATTCTCGAATCCTTCCGAATTCTGTTCATCGATTTCATTCGCGTCTCATATAATCGAACGAATGCGTCAATTTGTTTCAATTCGCAAATCGGAATTGAATACAAGACCTTGTTTATTCTCATAAACTGTCCACCGTTACGCTAGGTTATGAATTCCGATGAATTCCGAACCGGGAATTCGTCATAGAGGGTTCGCGAACCGAATGAATGCGACTAGGGAGTGAGCACGATCCGATTCGTCTTAATTCTGTTCTGGGAATTCAATGGGAAACATTTTAATTCGCGTGAATCAGTTCTTGATGGGAATTCGAAATAATTCGAATCGAAAAATACACCTTCCGTAATTTCTATCCAAAGGAATTTCAGTGCACGAGTACAATAGATTAATGTGTTTGAATTCGTAAATAAGAATTACATAGGCATTGATTCGTATTCGTCTAATATTTTGATGGCCAGAGAAATTAGAATAGTCAAACTAGTAGTAATTGTCATGCGCAATTCCTGACTTTTGTCGCGCGGTACGAACTGCGCATATATCTCAGAGCTGCCACACAAGAGTGTTAAACGGCAGGTTGATGTGGAGGACGAAGTGTAGACATAAAGGATAAGAAGAAGAAGAAGAAGAGGTCGAAGTGTGGACCTCAACTGGCGTCAAAGTGATTCTTCATGCCTTTGCCAGAAAAAATATCGTATGGGGCGCGCCTGTGAAGTAACTGTTCGGCGGCGAGGTTATGTTTTCAGGACTCTCCGTTGGTTTTACCTTAAGCTCGCCTTCGGCTCGCCAGGTAAAACCTCGAAACGAACACAGTTACTTCACCGGCATGCCACAATATACTATTCTAGCCCAATGTATCAAATATAATCAACCTACATCTTCGAGTTAATAAATTATGTACCCACTTATTCTTTCAATTCTTTCAAATTCGTTCTAATCCGTATTTAATGGATGTTAATTTCTCTTCCAATCCGAAATGTAACGTAAATACGAGAGTCATATTTGGAATTCAAACGAATAGACTTTGATTGTAACCTTATACGTAATAATTACAATACTGGAATAGAAAAACGGGATTCATAAGAATTGAAAATGTTCAATTCTTTCCAATTCTTTTTAGTTTACTGGGCACATAAGTAAGTAGTAAATTTGTGCTTTTGAGAATAAGAGCATGGCTTCTGAATTATTTCTCACAATTACCAATTCAGAAACTGAAGGATACGTACGAGATAAATTTATTGTGGTTAATAAAATGAAACCGAACGAATATCTTGGAACGATTACCGATGGAACCTTCAAGCTCGAGGTGGTGATTTCGAACGTTTCCGAAGCAATCAAAATAAATCGGGGCGAAAAGATACAGATTTTGGGAAGTGTTGAAGAATATGGTAATTAATTCTTTCACAATCTTTGAATAAACAATTCAATTTCACCACCATACGGAGGCATACATTTTCACCAAACCGTTCATTACAGAAAATAAAAACATTTACGTGAAAATTCAAAGTCCGGACCACCTCAAGATTATTGAAGGTCCGTCGATGTCCTTGGCTGACTTGATTTCGGGCGGAAAAATCATTCGACGAAATAAAGGGGGATAAATTCTTACGTGAGTTATTAGGGGAGCTCGAAATTCTGAGTTAAGAAAAGACGAAAGAAGATTTTTTCACGGTTTGGTAGAATGTTTGCTGTATAAAAAAATTCTTCTTGATTTGGAATTGTGACCTTTCGATACTTTCCAATTTGGGATCATGCCTTTCGGTGCTTTTTAATCCTGAATTTCGAGTCCATACCGTCATTCGTATGTAACTTTTTTGCGCCAAATTATCTACTACATCTTGCACTCATAGTGGTGTGGAAACGATAATAATGTCATTACAGTCCTGTCCTGGCTTGGCCTCCCTGGGTGCTTCGTGTACCAACCCAGCGATTTAGGTTGACATTATAAAATATTTTACACGTCGTGAACAAAAAGTTGAAAAAAAAAACAACTGAAATTCTATTGGAATGAGAAAAAATTAAGCTTTTTCTATTTCAAATTAGCCTTGTGCCTTACACGCCGAAATGGATAGGCTTAGTTATGACCTGACATGTCCTGACATGACCTGTCATGACCTGACACGTCCTGACATGACCTGTTATGACGATTTCGGTTCGGTTCTTTCCGGAAGACTTCGGGTCTTTCCGGAAGACTTCGGGTGTTCGTGGGGGATTCTGGGTAATCTATGGGGGATTAGGTTAGGTTAGGTTAGGTTAGGTTAGGTGGGGGAATTCGTGGGGGATTCTGGGTAATATTCTGGGTTAGGTTAGGTTAGGTTAGGTTAGGTTAGGTTAGGTTTAGGAACACTTTGGACAGGGGAACGGCGGAACGGGGAATCTTTCATGGGGGGGGTCGTCGTCGTCGACCTTTGAAATCTTGATATATACAGAGTGGAGGGGAAGGGAGGGGGTGGGGGGATTCTGGGTAACCTACAGGGGTCCGCCTCGGGGGGGGTCGTCGTCGTCGTCGTCGACCTTCGAAATCTTGACACGGCGGCGGCGGCGGCGGCGATATCTTTATATAATATAGAACGATATCGCTCTATATTATATAAAGATATCGCCGCCACCGCCGCCACCGCCGCCGCCACCGCCGCCGCCGCCGCCGTGTCAAGATTTGGAAGGTCGACCCCCCCACCCCCTACCCCCTACCTACCCCCTACCCCCCAGAGGTCATGTCAGGACGTGTCAGGTCATGACAGGTCATGTCAGGACATGTCAGGTCATAACAGAACATGTCAGGTCACAACAAGTCATGTCAGGACAGGACTGTTAAAAACGGTAAAAAAAACCACTTACAATTAGTATATGAATCATGGAATCCTAATCTTTCAGTAATCCGTGCAGAAACCTCATGTCAGGCGTAACAGGTCATGACGGGTCATGTCAGGTCATAACAGGTCATGTCAGAACATGTCAAGTCATAATACAGAAAACTGTTAAAAACTGTAAAAAACCACTCACACTTAGTATATGAATCATAAGATCCCAATCCGCCGTCGACCTTCGAAATCTTAACACGGCGGCGACGGCGACGGCGGCGATATATTTATATAATATAGAACAATATATATATAAAAACCCCAGAGATTACCCAGAATCCCCCACGAACACCCGAAGTCGTCCGGAAATACACCCGAAGTCTTCCGGAAAGAACCGAACCGAAGTCGTCATTACAGGTCATGTCAGGACGTGTCAGGTCATGACAGGTCATGTCAGAACATGTCAGGTCATAAAAGGACAAGTCAGGTCACAAGAGGTCATGTCAGGACAGGACTGTTAAAAACGGTAAAAAACCACTCATAGTTAGTATATGAATCATGGGATCCCAATCTCTCAGTAATCCGTGCAGAAACCTCATGTGAGGCGTAACAGGTCATGTCGGGTCATGTCAGGTTATAACAGGTCATGTCAGGACATGTCAAGTCATGATACAGAAAACTGTTAAAAACTGTAAAAAAAAAACCACTCACACTTAGTATATGAATCATGGAATCCCAATCTCCCAGTAATCCGTGCAGAAACCTCACTCGGGGGGTTGGCGCGCGAAGCGCGCAGGGGGGCGAAGCCCCCCTAGTATATATATATATATATACGTTCAAAAAACGTTATTAAGACGTTGTGAAAACGTGTAAAATGATTATATAAGTGATTATACATATATATATAAGTGATTATACATATATATATGTATATATATATATATATATATATATATATATATATATATATACTATTTAATATGTATACATCAACTTTTGAGGGCACAGTTTAACATAGAATAAAGAATGATAACGTTTTATAAATAATAGGGCTTCATAGTTTAATGCGTGCGGTTATAACTGCGATGCGGTTTATTAACGACGTCATTAAGCTACAAATCGCCCTGTGATTAGTGAAATATTTGAAAAATGATAATTGTGCCTTTGATACGACTTAGGGTACATAGCTATAAAAAAAGACAAACAAAAAAATAAGACATAGACGAATTACTAAATTATGCATTTTTGTAAGAAGAAATGCAGTGTTTCCAAATGGCCTTTATGATTAATATTATTATTAATAATAATTATAAATACACACAGTCATATCAATCAATGTAAGATATGATTAACGATATAATTAATGATGGCTGACTAAGCAGAGAATCTATTTACTGTCTTTTGAACAAATTAATTCCATACAAATATTCCACGTCGATTACTGTTTTCTAATCATTCTGTTTTTTTTTTTTCAATTTTTTTTTCTTTCGTTACGTATAATTTCTTCTTTTATTTTCATTCTCAAACATTCTATTATTATGATAAATATTTTTTTTTTCCAATAAATATTTAGTGTTAATCATAAGCTTATAAAAAGTTTAATGGCAGTAATTGAATTCTCTGATTATTGACTGTCACACCAAGCTGCCAAGAAATATTTCAAATAACGTAATTGCTATGATGAGAGAAATTGAAATATGTGAAAAGTGTTATTATTATTATTTCGTATTGTTTTTTTTTTTCATAGAGCTTGGAATTTATTTGAGGTATAATAATTATTGTATTGATAAAAGGAAAAAAGAATTATGAATAACTGTGTTAGAGAAGAGAGAATCTGGTATAAAAATTTACTCAATATAAGTTTAAATGCATCGTCAACAAAGAAGAAATGAAAAAACTACAATAACAACAGAAATTTGTAAATACTCTTTTTATCTTATTTACTTATTATTATTATTATTATAATATTATATTATATTATTATGAAATAATATCTTATATAATTATCATATTCTTCTTCTCTCCGATTTTTTTTTTGTACAAACTGTTTTTACATATTTTTATATTTTCTAAGTTTAGCCAATACGTTTATCTATAAAATTCTAATTACTACTATGAAAATTTATATAATACTTTATTTTTATGATGGCCAATCAATGATAATCAACAGTAATCCACATCTTATACGTTATATTGATTCGTAATTTTTGATGTTTATTTTTTCTATTATTTTCTCTCTTCTTCACAAATTTTGGAATTATACAATATCTACGTGTTTCGTTACACCGTGGGAAAATTAACTTCTCAATCGATTCAATTGATCTGTTCAACGTTTGACGAGACGCTGTATCAAGGTCAATCCAATTTATACAAATCAAGACGGAGACGAAGTTATAATTATGGATCAGAAGAAGTTTAATCTTTGGGCTTACAAACCTTAAAAAAAAAAAAACTTTAATTGCTGATTGACTTCAAACATCAGATAAAAAATGAATGATTTACGTTACTTTGCAATAAATTTAATTTAATTACTTGAATAAAATATGGAATTAATACGTACGAAAGAAACTCTTACGTAACAGAATATAGTAATTTTTTTTCTTCGGGAGGGGAAATGAAATAAAAACACTAATATGTTGAAAAGTTAATTAAATTTCACTTCACCTCTTCTAATTTTGACGCCACCACCATCATTTTGTGTTAAATTATTAGAAATTTGAAAGTAGTAATATCCGTATGAATATAGTTTAAACTAATAACTTTAAGTAAGTTACAATTCTCCCATTATTATTATTATTATTAATATTATTATTATTATATTATTATTATTAAATAGAATTTGTTATTCCTTGTAACTTGTAAAAAGTACTGAGTTTTATTAGTATTAACTATTTGATAAGATTATTATTATTATATTATTATATGTAGAGGAATAAATAATAAAAATAATAAGATATAAGATATTTTCGAAAATCTATTACACACACACACTTTATTATACAGATACACACACACACACACACACACAGACACACATACAAATACAACCAAACATATTTTTTATAACTAAGTTATATATCTATATTAAAAGCAAATAAAATAGAATAAAATAAAATAAAATAAAATAAAATAAACAACGGATGTAATAATAAATATTATACATGCAAACAATAATATCTTTAATGTTTCTCATTATGGGCGGTTGTTGTTTTTCTGTGTTCTACTGTGCTATGCTTCCATGTTTTTTGTTTTTTTTTATTCCCTATAAATAAAATAAGCATACGTAGTATATATATATACATATATTATATACATACATATATGTATATATATAATTCGACAGATTTTTACACAACAATCAAATTGTATTATAGCAATATAAACGGTGATTATATTATGGTCTCCGCTTGCTCTGTGGTGAGTTGACCAATCGCAATCGTAATCTCGATTCGCTCCGGTTGAGCCCTCCGATTGGCTGTTTCACTCCGATCACAGCTGCGCATCTGCGTCGAGCTTCGATTCAAACTAGAAACGTTCAAGTCGGCCTCTCTGAACTCAGTGAACACCGCGCGTGCATGCGGCACGCATCGTGTGTCTATCTAGCAGAAGTTGAAAATTTCGTAGTATATAACAAGACATGGTATTAACGCTACGCGTCAGAATGCAGAAAAGGTCCGTGGAAGGCAAGCCCTCGGTTAACCCCATTAGAATATCTCTGATCGAAAAAGAGGAACGGGGACGTACTCGACGACCCGGAATCCGTTCGTCATCTGCCGATGCTAATAACAGAAAATACGGCCTCAAACCACCAGGTAATCGATCTAACAATCTTTCAATTCGCTCGAATGTTTACCAAAGGAGCGCAAAAAATTTGATTTCGAAAGAAAGGTGTACTGCTCGAAAATCGATTATATCCTTAACCCTACCCAGGTAACGCAACATTCTCCTTGAGTTATATGTACTAGGCCGTGAATTGACCGAAAGACGTCTAAAAGTCAACAAATTTTCCTTGACTCATATCGAGCCGTTTGCGGACTAAAAGTCGAATATTCGTCGCCGAACGTCCGCTTTAATGTCGACATACAAGCGGACGTTCGGCGACTAGTCGACCTTTAGTCCGCAAACGGCTCGATATAAGTCAAGAAAAAATTGTTGACTTTTAGGCGTCTTTCAGTCAATTCACGGCCTAGTATAAGTCAAGGAGAATGTTGTGTTACCTGGGCCAGTCACTTACACCTCTTGAAACGTCCACATTCCTTACACAGGGTCACTTTGACCCCAGCTAACCTCGTCACATTGATTCTGTTGAAAATTTGACTGCGGGAAAATTCCTGGAATTACTTTAGGATCTCCAGAATGGGCCTGATTTGGATATTTGATATAAAATTAGATTCGAGATTCTAGTATTATATATATTGTTATTGTAGTGTTATATCCTATATAAGTGCTATATAGTGTCATCCTAATTAAATGAAAAAATAATTTCAAAAGTGATAAAAAATTGTAATAAAAAATTGGAAAAGAAAGAAAGAAAAAAAATTTATCTAACAATCGAGATCTAAAAACTAATGTCATTATAACCACAGCATTGTTCAATGATTATCAGATATAAGTCATAATTGCTGGAATAGAATAATGTAGCCGATTCTTCGAGATCAGCTTTCCTGAGTAACAGAGCCTCGACCTTTTCTCTTGCCGCTGCCAATTCCCTTTCCTCCGTTTCGATATCCGGCATCTGCTCTTGAATCTCCATGATACCAAGTTCAAGATTTTTAATAGAATCCCTAAATTTATTTTCCTCTACTTTAGATGCAGCTCGGACAGCCGTAACTTTGTCCTTTTTCGCTCTGATTTTGGAGATCCGCTCCATTTTCTCAGCCTCGAGAGCTCCGAGGTCCTTCGTGATACAAGATTCCACGAGCCAGGAAAGCCAGCCCAAGACCTGGGGCCAACAATGCATGGCGCTGGCAATTATCAGCCAGGATTTGTTGACCTGGCCGGGATACTCTAACTTCTTGGCTATCTTCGGAATTTCCTCGACGTAATTCCGGAGAGTAAGCGAATGCTCCTTGACGTCACGGAGCTTTATCAGCAGGTCCGAAACCTCAACGAACATTTTCACCGTTATCGGCTTCAGGCTGCCGCTGCTGTTCACCATGGTCGCCTGATTTATACTCCTCAGGTAGGCGTCTATATTGCCGAGCATCTTTGCTTGGAAAGATTTATCCCCCGGCGGACGATTATCCTTGGGCGTAGCCTTCGGGGCTATTTCCCTCGCCCTTTCCGCAGATTTTTTCAATTCTCTATGTACACAATAATTCCCGGTCCATTCACAATAAATCTTTTCTTATTACCACAGTGCGAGTCCAACACGGTCCAGACGGTCTCGGAACGCAGCCCCTTGATAGCGCGGTCCCCAGGAGATCGCTGATTAACGAGAAGAAGAATAAGGTCCCAACCTGAGGCTCTCCAAGCTGCAGCTAAAGTCATGGAACATAAATTTAGGGATTTTATTGAGGAGCTTGAAATTGATATCAAGGAGATTCAAGAGCAGATGCGGGATATCGAAACGGAGGAAAGGTCAAGAGAAAAGCTCGAGGCTCTGTTACTCAGGAAAGCTCATCTCGAAGAATCGGCTAAATTATTCTTTGATCAATCCTACGAAACTCTGGCAGAACGCGGAACTAAACTCGCTCGTCTTTTAGAAGACAAAGAAGACGGCGAAGAAGATAAAGAAGATAATTTCAGTACCGTTAAAAAAAATCTGTCTATAAATGTAAACACATTTTTTCAACGGTATTGAATCAGGATTAAATAATTGAATTTGGGTTTATCGATTGTTTGATTTTTATAATTTTAGGCATATATTGTTTTGGGTTTATTGAAATTTTCTAAGAAAAATTCAGCATTTCTTTTTTCTCGATAGACTAACAAAAATATAACTTCTTTTTTTTCATTATCACTGATAGTACATAATTGTTCTGTTTATTATTATTTTTTTCTAATCTTTTTTTATGTAATAAATAAAATACTTTGCAATCACGCATTATGGACATAGGAATTATTTAGACATAGATTCCCTTTTTTTACCTTACTGCTAATGTTAGAATACAAACAATCAATATGTGTGGTGTATCAACTTCTCACACGCCGCAGCTTCGATTACGTTATATTATAGTCAATATAGCAAATACAACACGAAGTTATTACATGACAGAGATATTCAGGAATCTTTATAACAGAATCTTGTACGTATACGTATTCTATTTGCAAAGAACAAAAAATTTCACTCGATCAAAACAGACCCAAAGATTTTACTCCGAAGATCGTTAACGGAATCCTAAGTTCCCGTCGTTCTAGATACTAAATTTTTATTTGATAGCCGACCGCAGGTACGTGGACTATCGATTCATTATCTGTACAACGACGCATGATAACAATGACCAATAGGTATACTCCTATTTCGGGTTAAACTATGTAGTCTGGTAAGAACAACCGAATACATTTATACTTCTGACCGTGCAGATACAATCTTTACCTTAAATTGTCACGACGACAGTCCGGAGCCTCCTTTGGAGCAAATACCGCTGCGTCCAGCCTAATTTCGCATCAAATTTGATATCGGGCTCGTAATAGGTCCTAACAAGTATCAACTTGACGCAATATATACATATACAATATATACATATACAATATACATATACGATCTCATGTTTTACTTTCTATGATTTTTGTTTTCTTTATTTCGCCCAAGAGGTGTTGGGGTGCACGCTCTTCTCAAGAATTACAATCACGTACCTAAGTAAAATCTATTATTGACTCTTTAGAATCTAGAATTACTAATCAACCTAAATCTAGAGTTGAATCTAGAAATTTCGATTCTCTCGCGTACTCCATTATAATCTGTTTTTATATAATATTCTGGTATTATTTCTTACCTTTTCCGAAGACACAGCGAACCAGCGGTAAGGGCGTTGCGGGTGAAAGTGTGTGTGCGTCGGTGAATATAAGAGTCTAAAACTGAAGTTAAATTCTAGTGGGTTGGTATTCGAATAAATCTCACAATTATTTATCTTTATAATATATTCAAAAACACATTTATCATAAATCAAATCAATTAATCAGACTACACTGAGCTTACAGAAAATTATATCTTTAATAACCTAATCCAAAGTGAAACAAATCAGCTATCTCTAATCAAAGTTTGATCCGTCTCTATCAATCTATATTCACATTCAAGAGTCTCCACCGGGGAGTGTCAAAATAACTACAATAAAAGTGTAAGCGCGTTCTTTACGCCCTAGGGTTAAAGAACACAACTCTCGTTAAAGAATCCCGTGCGCTAAATCCCGTAAGCCAAAATAATTCCTAACCACAGATATCGATAAGTTCAAAGTGACCGGCTGCTGACTCCAGAGAGTGAAAATAAGAAAAGAATTCAGGTCAAGACCAAAACTGTACTGCCAAGAGCGGACCTCTGACCTGCCCTATATAATTTCTCCCTCAGTGTGTCTACTGATAATCATTCAGCATCTCTATTCGAATTGAGCGCGCCGAGTCACCGCATGCATCTAAGCCTGCGTAGTGAATCGGCGCGTCTCGGTATATAAGTGTGCGGGTATTACCGTCCTCCGAGAGAGCGTTAAGTGGAAGCGAGCGAGTGTCTTTACCGACTCTGATATTATCTTTTATAGAGAAGCTTCTTCGGGATCTGTATTACCCGCTGTATCTAAGACTAAAATATAATTAATATAATAGATATAAAAAGTGTTGGGCGGTCAATCCGCAGTTAATCTGCCGGATGTAACACCACCCCATCTAAAATTGGATTTTTTTTAGTCTAACAAAATTCTCAAAAATCTCACTTTTCCTTCCGATCATCTTGACACCTGTCCAATGATGGACTGAATTTTTGTTCAATTTTTTTCTCAGCGTTCTGAACATTTAGAACAAACAAAACGCAATGTTCCAACGTTACGAAAATGCTCCAAGTATTATCAAAAAATATATGGTCAATTTTTGAATTTTCAGTGATTTTTTGAAAATTTTTATAACGCTGCAGCATGCAGGCGTTTTGATTGTGCAAAATATTCAGAACGCTGAAAAAAAAAATAGAAAAAAAATTTAGCCCATAATTGGACAGGTGTCAAAATGATCGGAATGAAAAATGAGATTTTTGAAAATTTGAAAAAAAAATCAAATGTCACACAAGGTGGAATAATCATAAAGAATTAACGGTTAATTGGCGGGAAAAATTTGAAAAAATTCAGGCGTGCTTTTTTGAGATCAAAGAATCATACAGGAAACTGCAAAGCGAATCAAAAATTGTGAGGGGGAAAATCATTGTTCGAGTTGACATGGAATGCACCATATGTTTATTGATACCATACTTACGAATTTCTTTCAAATCCATTTTTCATATTGTTTGATGATTTAATTTTGGTTCAATAATTAATCATATAATTATCATTATACACTCGAAATCATATTACGTATATCTGGGAATATTCCGACATAATTTTAGTATATTGGTTATTTTGACAGTGTATTTATCTATATTTCATTCTATTTTGATTGCAAATCGCAGGCGCAAACACGGCAATGATTGTGAAGAATTTGTAAATATACATATATATATAAATATCAGCACTACGTGCGTCGCATAGTCTTCACATTGCGTGATTACACTCGTAACCGCGAAGTGTGACACATAGCGCACACGCAAAGTGTCGCAAACCTATCACATTGTGCTAGCGAAAGAGACGCTTTTTCGCATACCTATACGACGTGTCTCGCACGCCGTGCGTGTAACGTGCGTAGCACGATTGTTATCTGAGCATATTCTACAAAAATTTCTACGCATAAATTACGAAATAGTCCCAAAACAGGCAGAAAATCGTACAAGTTTTCGTAAATAATCGTAAAACTTTTCGTAGTTGGTCGTAAATTAGTGTATATTTCGATTTCGAGCAAAGCGAAGGTGACAATCTCAATCTCACGATTCGAAAAACAACTTTCGCACATGTACCGAACAAAATGTTTCATCACAAACGCACGTAAAGTCCGATTGCACGCACGCTTGCGTGAGAAAAATCGAACT
>JAEUYN010002366.1:0-28150 GCA_018257835.1 Euura lappo | reverse complement strand
AATGAATATTCAGGAATTTTTCCAGAGTGGCAAAATTCCTTGTTTGGGTATTAGAATTTTTTTATCAACTAATCAATGATAGGCGGGGTCGGGGGTGGCTAACGATGCGTTCCGGGACGATTTTATTGCTGATTATTTTTTTACGAGCTTCGGGGGAGCCAACAAACATTTGAAAATATTTCCAACGTGGCAGAATTCCTTGATTGGATGTTAGAAATTTTGTAATCAACCAATCAATGATAAGCGGGGGTTGGGGTGGCTATCGATGCGTTGCGGGACGATTTTGTAGCTGATTATTTTTGTGAGGTCTTTTTAGGTGTCAATGAGGATTCAGGAATTTTTCCAGAGTGGTGAAATTCCTTGTTTGGATATTAGACATTTTTTAATCAACTAATCAACGATCAGCGGGGGTCGTGAGTGGATAACGATGCGTTCCGGGACGATTTTGTGGCTGATTATTTTTTTTAAGGCTTTTTAGGTGTCCTTGAATATTTAGGAATTTTTCCAGAGTGGCAAAATTCCTTGTTTGGATATTACAAATTTTTTAATTAACAAATCAATGATAAGCGGGGGTCGGGGGTCGCTAACGATGCGTTCCGGTCGAGTTTGTTGCTGATTCTTTTTTTTTGGGCTTTTCAGGTGTCAATGAATATTCAGGAATTTTTCCAGAGTGGCAAAGTTTCTTGGTTGAATATTAGACATTTTTTAATGAACAAATCAACGATTAGCGGGGGTCGGGGGTGGATAACGATGCGTTCCGGGACGATTTTGTGGTTGATTATTTTTTTAGGGCTTTTTAGGTGTCAATGAATATTCAGGAATTTTTCCAGAGGGGTCAAATTCGTTGTTTGGATATTAGAAATTTTTTAATCAACTAATCAATGATAAGCGTGGTCGGGGGTGGATAACGATGCGTTCCGGGACGATTTTGTTGCTGATTATTTTTTTACGAGCTTCGAGGGAGCCAACAAACATTTGAAAATTTTTCCAACGTGGCAAAATTCCTTGATTGGATGTTAGAAATTTTTTAATCAACCAATCAATGATAAGCGGGGGTTGGGGTGGCTATCGATGCGTTTCGGGACGATTTTGTTGCTGATTATTTTTTTGAGGGCATTTTAGGGGTCAATGAATATTTGAGAATTTTTCCAGAGTGGAAAAATCAATTGTTTGTATATTAGAAATTTTTTAATCAACAAATCATTGATAAGCGGGGTCGGGGGTGGCTAACGATGCGTTCCGGGTCGATTTTGTTGCTGATTATTTTTTTTTAGGGCTTTTCAGGTTTCAATGAATAATCACGAATTTTTCCAAAGTGGAGAAATTGCTTGTTTGGATATTAGAAATTTTTTAATCAACAAATCAATGATAAGCGGGGGTCTGGGGTAGCTATCGATGGGTTGCGGGACGATTTTGTTGCTGATTATTTTTCTGAGGTCTTTTTAGGAGTCAGTGAATATTCAGGAATTTTTCCAGAGTGGTGAAATTCCTTGTTTGGATACTAGAAATTTTTTAATCAACTAATCAATGATAAGGGGGGTCGGAGGTGGCTAACGATGCGTTCCGGGTCGATTTTGTTGCTGATTATTTTTTTGGGGAGCTTTTTAGGTGTCAACGAATATTCAGGAATTTTTCCAGAGTGGCAAAATTCCTTGTTTGGGTATTAGAATTTTTTTTATCAACTAATCAATGATAAGCGGGGTCGGGGGTGGCTAACGATGCGTTCCGGGACGATTTTATTGCTGATTATTTTTTTACGAGCTTCGGGGGAGCCAACAAACATTTTAAAATTTTTCCAACGTGGCAAAATTCCTTGTTTGGATATTAGAAATTTTTTGATCAACTAATCAATGATAAGCGGGGTCGGGGGTGGCAAACGATGCGTTCCGGGTCGATTTTGTTGCTGATTATTTTTTTTAGGGCTTTTTAGGTGTCCTTGATTATTCAGGAATTTTTCCAGAGTGGCAAATCTCCTTGTTTGGATATTAGAAATTTTTTAATTAACAAATCAATGATAAGCGGGGGTCTGGGGTAGCTATCGATGGGTTGCGGGACAATTTTGTTGCTGATTATTTTTCTGAGGTCTTGTTAGGAGTCAGTGAATATTCAGGAATTTTCCAGAGTGGTGAAATTCCTTGTTTGGATACTAGAAATTTTTTAATCAACTAATCAATGATAAGGGGGGTCGGAGGTGGCTAACGATGCGTTCCGGTCGATTTTGTTGCTGATTATTTTTTTGGGGAGCTTTTTAGGTGTCAATGAATATTCAGGAATTTTTCCAGAGTGGCAAAATTCCTTGTTTGGGTATTAGAATTTTTTTATCAACTAATCAATGATAGGCGGGGTCGGGGGTGGCTAACGATGCGTTCCGGGACGATTTTATTGCTGATTATTTTTTTACGAGCTTCGGGGGAGCCAACAAACATTTTAAAATATTTTCAACGTGGCAGAATTCCTTGATTGGATGTTAGAAATTTTTTAATCAACCAATCAATGATAAGCGGGGGTTGGGGTGGCTATCGATGCGTTGCGGGACGATTTTGTAGCTGATTATTTTTGTGAGGTCTTTTTAGGTGTCAATGAATATTCAGGAATTTTTCCAGAGTGGTGAAATTCCTTGTTTGGATATTAGACATTTTTTAATCAACTAATCAACGATTAGCGGGGGTAGTGAGTGGATAACGATGCGTTCCGGGACGATTTTGTGGCTGATTATTTTTTTTAAGGCTTTTTAGGTGTCCTTGAATATTAAGGAATTTTTCCAGAGTGGCAAAATTCCTTGTTTGGATATTACAAATTTTTTAATTAACAAATCAATGATAATCGGGGGTCGGGGGTCGCTAACGATGCGTTCCGGTCGATTTTGTTGCTGATTCTTTTTTTTTGGGCTTTTCAGGTGTCAATGAATATTCAGGAATTTTTCCAGAGTGGGAAAGTTTCTTGGTTGAATATTAGACATTTTTTAATGAACAAATCAACGATTAGCGGGGGTCGGGGGTGGATAACGATGCGTTCCGGGACGATTTTGTGGTTGATTATTTTTTTTAGGGCTTTTTAGGTGTCAATGAATATTCAGGAATTTTTCCAGATTGGCAAAATTCTTTGTTTGGATATTAGAATTTTTTTTATCAACTAATCAATGATAAGCGTGGTCGGGGGTGGATAACGATGCGTTCCGGGACGATTTTGTTGCTGATTATTTTTTTACGAGCTTCGGGGGAGCCAACAAACATTTGAAAATTTTTCCAACGTGGCAAAATTCCTTGATTGGATGTTAGAAATTTTTTAATCAACCAATCAATGATAAGCGGGGGTTGGGGTGGCTATCGATGCGTTTCGGGACGATTTTGTTGCTGATTATTTTTTTGAGGGCATTTTAGGGGTCAATGAATATTTGAGAATTTTTCCAGAGTGGAAAAATCAATTGTTTGCATATTAGAAATTTTTTAATCAACAAATCATTGATAAGCGGGGTCGGGGGTGGCTAACGATGCGTTCCGGGTCGATTTTGTTGCTGATTATTTTTTTTTAAGGCTTTTCAGGTTTCAATGAATATTCACGAATTTTTCCAACGTGGAGAAATTGCTTGTTTGGATATTAGAAATTTTTTAATCAACAAATCAATGATAAGCGGGGGTCTGGGGTAGCTATCGATGGGTTGCGGGACAATTTTGTTGCTGATTATTTTTCTGAGGTATTTTTAGGAGTCAGTGAATATTCAGGAATTTTTCCAGAGTGGTGAAATCCTTGTTTGGATACTAGAAATTTTTTAATCAACTAATCAATGATAAGGGGGGTCGGAGGTGGCTAACGATGCGTTCCGGATCGATTTTGTTGCTGATTATTTTTTTGGGGAGCTTTTTAGGTGTCAATGAATATTCAGGAATTTTCCAGAGTGGCAAAATTCCTTGTTTGGGTATTAGAATTTTTTTATCAACTAATCAATGATAAGCGGGGTCGGGGGTGGCTAACGAAGCGTTCCGGGACGATTTTATTGCTGATTATTTTTTTACGAGCTTCGGGGGAGCCAACAAACATTTGAAAATATTTCCAACGTGGCAGAATTCCTTGATTGGATGTTAGAAATTTTTTAATCAACCAATCAATGATAAGCGGGGGTTGGGGTGGCTATCGATGCGTTGCGGGACGATTTTGTAGCTGATTATTTTTGTGAGGTCTTTTTAGGTGTCAATGAATATTCAGGAATTTTTCCAGAGTGGTGAAATTCCTTGTTTGGATATTAGACATTTTTTAATCAACTAATCAACGATTAGCGGGGGTCGTGAGTGGATAACGATGCGTTCCGGGACGATTTTGTGGCTGATTATTTTTTTTAAGGCTTTTTAGGTGTCCTTGAATATTCAGGAATTTTTCCAGAGTGGCAAATTCCTTGTTTGGATATTAGAAATTTTTTAATTAACAAATCAATGATAAGCGGGGGTCGGGGGTGGCTAACGATGCGTTCCGGGTCGATTTTGTTGCTGATTCTTTTTTTTTTGGGCTTTTCAGGTGTCAATGAATATTCAGGAATTTTTCCAGAGTGGGAAAGTTTCTTGGTTGAATATTAGACATTTTTTAATGAACAAATCAATGATTAGCGGGGGTCGGGGGTGGATAACGATGCGTTCCGGGACGATTTTGTGGTTGATTATTTTTTTTAGGGCTTTTTAGGTGTCAATGAATATTCAGGAATTTTTCCAGAGGGGTCAAATTCGTTGTTTGGATATTAGAAATTTTTTAATCAACTAATCAATGATAAGCGTGGTCGGGGGTGGATAACGATGCGTTCCGGGACGATTTTGTTGCTGATTATTTTTTTACGAGCTTCGAGGGAGCCAACAAACATTTGAAAATTTTTCCAACGTGGCAAAATTCCTTGATTGGATGTTAGAAATTTTTTAATCAACCAATCAATGATAAGCGGGGGTTGGGGTGGCTATCGATGCGTTTCGGGACGATTTTGTTGCTGATTATTTTTTTGAGGGCATTTTAGGGGTCAATGAATATTTGAGAATTTTTCCAGAGTGGAAAAATCAATTGTTTGAATATTAGAAATTTTTTAATCAACAAATCATTGATAAGCGGGGTCGGGGGTGGCTAACGATGCGTTCCGGGTCGATTTTGTTGCTGATTATTTTTTTTTTAGGGCTTTTCAGGTTTCAATGAATATTCACGAATTTTTCCAAAGTGGAGAAATTGCTTGTTTGGATATTAGAAATTTTTTAATCAACAAATCAATGATAAGCGGGGGTCTGGGGTAGCTATCGATGGGTTGCGGGACAATTTTGTTGCTGATTATTTTTCTGAGGTCTTTTTAGGAGTCAGTGAATATTCATGAATTTTTCCAGAGTGGTGAAATTCCTTGTTTGGATACTAGAAATTTTTTAATCAACTAATCAATGATAAGGGGGGTCGGAGGTGGCTAACGATGCGTTCCGGGTCGATTTTGTTGCTGATTATTTTTTTGGGGAGCTTTTTAGGTGTCAATGAATATTCAGGAATTTTTCCAGAGTGGCAAAATTCCTTGTTTGGGTATTAGAATTTTTTTATCAACTAATCAATGATAAGCGGGGTCGGGGGTGGCTAACGATGCGTTTCGGGACGATTTTATTGCTGATTATTTTTTTACGAGCTTCGGGGGAGCCAACAAACATTTTAAAATTTTTCCAACGTGGCAAAATTCCTTGTTTGGATATTAGAAATTTTTTGATCAACTAATCAATGATAAGCGGGGTCGGGGGTGGCTAACGATGCGTTCCGGGACGATTTTATTGCTGATTATGTTTTTGAGGGCATTTTAGGGGTCAATGAAGATTTGAGAATTTTTCCAGAGTGGAAAAATTAATTGTTTGCATATTAGAAATTTTTTAATCAACAAATCAATGATAAGCGGGGTCGGGGGTGGCTAACGATGCGTTCCGGGTCGATTTTGTTGCTGATTATTTTTTTTTAGGGCTTTTCAGGTTTCAATGAATATTCACGAATTTTTCCAAAGTGGAGAAATTGCTTGTTTGGATATTAGAAATTTTTTAATCAACAAATCAATGATAAGCGGGGGTCTGGGGTAGCTATCGATGGGTTGCGGGACAATTTTGTTGCTGATTATTTTTCTGAGGTCTTTTTAGGAGTCAGTGAATATTCAGGAATTTTTCCAGAGTGGTGAAATTCCTTATTTGGATACTAGAAATTTTTTAATCAACTAATCAATGATAAGGGGGGTCGGAGGTGGCTAACGATGCGTTCCGGGTCGATTTTGTTGCTGATTATTTTTTTGGGGAGCTTTTTAGGTGTCAATGAATATTCAGGAATTTTTCCAGAGTGGCAAAATTCCTTGTTTGGATATTAGAAATTTTTTAATCAACTAATCAATGATAAGCGTGGTCGGGGGTGGATAACGATGCGTTCCGGGACGATTTTGTTGCTGATTATTTTTTTACGAGCTTCGGGGGAGCCAACAAACATTTGAAAATATTTCCAACGTGGCAGAATTCCTTGATTGGATGTTAGAAATTTTTTAATCAACCAATCAATGATAAGCGGGGGTTGGGGTGGCTATCGATGCGTTGCGGGACGATTTTGTAGCTGATTATTTTTGTGAGGTCTTTTTAGGTGTCAATGAATATTCAGGAATTTTTCCAGAGTGGTGAAATTCCTTGTTTGGATATTAGACATTTTTTAATCAACTAATCAACGATTAGCGGGGGTCGGGAGTGGATAACGATGCGTTCCGGGACGATTTTGTGGCTGATTATTTTTTTTAAGGCTTTTTAGGTGTCCTTGAATATTAAGGAATTTTTCCAGAGTGGCAAAATTCCTTGTTTGGATATTACAAATTTTTTAATTAACAAATCAATGATAAGCGGGGGTCGGGGGTCGCTAACGATGCGTTCCGGTCGATTTTGTTGCTGATTCTTTTTTTTTTGGGCTTTTCAGGTGTCAATGAATATTCAGGAATTTTTCCAGAGTGGGAAAGTTTCTTGGTTGAATATTAGACATTTTTTAATGAACAAATCAACGATTAGCGGGGGTCGGGGGTGGATAACGATGCGTTCCGGGACGATTTTGTGGTTGATTATTTTTTTTAGGGCTTTTTAGGTGTCAATGAATATTCAGGAATTTTTCCAGACGGGTCAAATTCGTTGTTTGGATATTAGAAATTTTTTAATCAACTAATCAATGATAAGCGTGGTCGGGGGTGGATAACGATGCGTTCCGGGACGATTTTGTTGCTGATTATTTTTTTACGAGCTTCGGGGGAGCCAAAAACATTTGAAAATTTTTCCAACGTGGCAAAATTCCTTGATTGGATGTTAGAAATTTTTTAATCAACCAATCAATGATAAGCGGGGGTTGGGGTGGCTATCGATGCGTTGCGGGACGACTTTGTAGCTGATTATTTTTTTGAGGTCTTTTTCGGTGTCAATGAATATTCAGGAATTTTTCCAGAGTGGCAAAATTCCTTGTTTCGATACTAGAAATTTTTTAATTAACAAATCAATGATAAGCGGGGGTCGGGGGTGGCTAACGATGCGTTCCGGGTCGATTTTGTTGCTGATTATTTTTTTTAGGGTTTTTTAGGTGTCAATGAATATTCAGGAATTTTTCCAGATTGGCAAAATTCCTTGTTTGGATATTAGAATTTTTTTTATCAACTAATCAATGATAAGCGTGGTCGGGGATGGATAACGATGCGTTCCGGGACGATTTTGTTGCTGATTATTTTTTTACGAGCTCCGGGGAAGCCAAAAAACATTTGAAAATTTTTCCAACGTGGCAGAATTCCTTGATTGGATGTTAGAAATTTTTTAATCAACCAATCAATGATAAGCGGGGGTTGGGGTGGCTATCGATGCGTTGCGGGACGATTTTGTAGCTGATTATTTTTTTGAGGTCTTTTTAGGTGTCAATGAATATTCAGGAATTTTTCCAGAGTGGTGAAATTCCTTGTTTGGATATTAGACATTTTTTAATCAACTAATCAACGATTAGCGGGGGTCGTGAGTGGATAACGATGCGTTCCGGGACGATTTTGTGGCTGATTATTTTTTTAGGGCATTTTAGGGGTCAATGAATATTTGAGAATTTTTCCAGAGTGGAAAAATCAATTGTTTGCATATTAGAAATTTTTTAATCAACAAATCATTGATAAGCGGGGTCGGGGGTGGCTAACGATGCGTTCCGGGTCGATTTTGTTGCTGATTATTTTTTTTTAGGGCTTTTCAGGTTTCAATGAATATTCACGAATTTTTCCAAAGTGGAGAAATTGCTTGTTTGGATATTAGAAATTTTTTAATCAACAAATCAATGATAAGCGGGGGTCTGGGGTAGCTATCGATGGGTTGCGGGACAATTTTGTTGCTGATTATTTTTCTGAGGTCTTTTTAGGAGTCAGTGAATATTCAGGAATTTTTCCAGAGTGGTGAAATTCCTTGTTTGGATACTAGAAATTTTTTAATCAACTAATCAATGATAAGGGGGGTCGGAGGTGGCTAACGATGCGTTCCGGGTCGATTTTGTTGCTGATTATTTTTTTGGGGAGCTTTTTAGGTGTCAATGAATATTCAGGAATTTTTCCAGAGTGGCAAAATTCCTTGTTTGGGTATTAGAATTTTTTTATCAACTAATCAATGATAAGCGGGGTCGGGGGTGGCTAACGATGCGTTCCGGGACGATTTTATTGCTGATTATTTTTTTACGAGCTTCGGGGGAGCCAACAAACATTTTAAAATTTTCCAACGTGGCAAAATTCCTTGTTTGGATATTAGAAATTTTTTGATCAACTAATCAATGATAAGCGGGGTCGGGGGTGGCTAACGATGCGATCCGGGACGATTTTATTGCTGATTATTTTTTTGAGGGCATTTTAGGGGTCAATGAAGATTTGAGAATTTTTCCAGAGTGGAAAAATCAATTGTTTGCATATTAGAAATTTTTTAATCAACAAATCAATGATAAGCGGGGTCGGGGGTGGCTAACGATGCGTTCCGGGTCGATTTTGTTGCTGATTACTTTTTTTAGGGCTTTTCAGGTGTCAATGAATATTCACGAATTTTTCCAAAGTGGAGAAATTCCTTGTTTGGATATTAGAAATTTTTTAATCAACAAATCAATGATAAGCGGGGTCGGGGGTGGCTAACGATGCGTTTCGGGTCGATTTTGTTTCTGATTATTTTTTTTTGGGCTTTTTAGGTGTCAATGAATATTCAGGAATTTTTCCAGAGTGGCAAAATTTCTTTTTTGGATATTAGAAATTTTTTAATGAACCAATCAACGATTAGCGGGCGTCGGGGGTGGATAACGATGCGTTTCGGGACGATTTTGTAGTTGATTATTTTTTTTAGGGCTTTTTAGGTGTCAATGAATATTCAGGAATTTTTCAAAAGAGTGGTGAAATTCCTTGTTTGGATATTAGAAATTTTTTAATCAACTAATCAATGATAAGCGTGGTCGGGGGTGGATAACGATGCGTTCCGGGACGATTTTGTTGCTGATTATTTTTTTACGAGCTCCAGGGGAGCCAAAAAACATTTGAAAATTTTTCCAACGTGGCAGAATTCCTTGATTGGATGTTAGAAATTTTTTAATCAACCAATCAATGATAAGCGGGGGTTGTGGTGGCTATCGATGCGTTGCGGGACGACTTTGTAGCTGATTATTTTTTTGAGGTCTTTTTCGGTGTCAATGAATATTCAGGAATTTTTCCAGAGTGGCAAAATTCCTTGTTTCGATACTAGAAATTTTTTAATTAACAAATCAATGATAAGCGGGGGTCGGGGGTGGCTATCGATGCGTTCCGGGTCGATTTTGTTGCTGATTATTTTTTTTAGGGTTTTTTAGGTGTCAATGAATATTCAGGAATTTTTCCAGATTGGCAAAATTCCTTGTTTGGATATTAGAATTTTTTTTATCAACTAATCAATGATAAGCGTGGTCGGGGGTGGATAACGATGCGTTCCGGGACGATTTTGTTGCTGATTATTTTTTTACGAGCTCCGGGGAAGCCAAAAAACATTTGAAAATTTTTCCAACGTGGCAGAATTCCTTGATTGGATGTTAGAAATTTTTTAATCAACCAATCAATGATAAGCGGGGGTTGGGGTGGCTATCGATGCGTTGCGGGACGATTTTGTAGCTGATTATTTTTTTGAGGTCTTTTTAGGTGTCAATGAATATTCAGGAATTTTTCCAGAGTGGTGAAATTCCTTGTTTGGATATTAGACATTTTTTAATCAACTAATCAACGATTAGCGGGGGTCGTGAGTGGATAACGATGCGTTCCGGGACGATTTTGTGGCTGATTATTTTTTTGAGGGCATTTTAGGGGTCAATGAATATTTGAGAATTTTTCCAGAGTGGAAAAATCAATTTTTTGCATATTAGAAGATTTTTTAATCAACAAATCATTGATAAGCGGGGTCGGGGGTGGCTAACGATGCGTTCCGGGTCGATTTTGTTGCTGATTATTTTTTTTTAGGGCTTTTCAGGTTTCAATGAATATTCACGAATTTTTCCAAAGTGGAGAAATTGCTTGTTTGGATATTAGAAATTTTTTAATCAACAAATCAATGATAAGCGGGGGTCTGGGGTAGCTATCGATGGGTTGCGGGACAATTTTGTTGCTGATTATTTTTCTGAGGTCTTTTTAGGAGTCAGTGAATATTCAGGAATTTTTCCAGAGTGGTGAAATTCCTTGTTTGGATACTAGAAATTTTTTAATCAACTAATCAATGATAAGGGGGGTCGGAGGTGGCTAACGATGCGTTCCGGGTCGATTTTGTTGCTGATTATTTTTTTGGGGAGCTTTTTAGGTGTCAATGAATATTCAGGAATTTTTCCAGAGTGGCAAAATTCCTTGTTTGGGTATTAGAATTTTTTTATCAACTAATCAATGATAAGCGGGGTCGGGGGTGGCTAACGATGCGTTCTGGGACGATTTTATTGCTGATTATTTTTTTACGAGCTTCGGGGGAGCCAACAAACATTTTAAAATTTTTCCAACGTGGCCAAATTCCTTGTTTGGATATTAGAAATTTTTTGATCAACTAATCAATGATAAGCGGGGTCGGGGGTGGCTAACGATGCGTTCCGGGACGATTTTATTGCTGATTATTTTTTTGAGGGCATTTTAGGGGTCAATGAAGATTTGAGAATTTTTCCAGAGTGGAAAAATCAATTGTTTGCATATTAGAAATTTTTTAATCAACAAATCAATGATAAGCGGGGTCGGGGGTGGCTAACGATGCGTTCCGGGTCGATTTTGTTGCTGATTACTTTTTTTAGGGCTTTTCAGGTGTCAATGAATATTCACGAATTTTTCCAAAGTGGAGAAATTCCTTGTTTGGATATTAGAAATTTTTTAATCAACAAATCAATGATAAGCGGGGTCGGGGGTGGCTAACGATGCGTTTCGGGTCGATTTTGTTGCTGATTATTTTTTTTGGGGCTTTTTAGGTGTCAATGAATATTCAGGAATTTTTCCAGAGTGGCAAAATTTCTTTTTTGGATATTAGAAATTTTTTAATGAACCAATCAACGATTAGCGGGCGTCGGGGGTGGATAACGATGCGTTTCGGGACGATTTTGTAGTTGATTATTTTTTTTAGGGCTTTTTAGGTGTCAATGAATATTCAGGAATTTTTCCAGAGTGGTGAAATTCCTTGTTTGGATATTAGAAATTTTTTAATCAACTAATCAATGATAAGCGTGGTCGGGGGTGGATAACGATGCGTTCCGGGACGATTTTGTTGCTGATTATTTTTTTACGAGCTCCGGGGGAGCCAAAAAACATTTGAAAATTTTTCCAACGTGGCAGAATTCCTTGATTGGATGTTAGAAATTTTTTAATCAACCAATCAATGATAAGCGGGGGTTGTGGTGGCTATCGATGCGTTGCGGGACGACTTTGTAGCTGATTATTTTTTTGAGGTCTTTTTCGGTGTCAATGAATATTCAGGAATTTTTCCAGAGTGGCAAAATTCCTTGTTTCGATACTAGAAATTTTTTAATTAACAAATCAATGATAAGCGGGGGTCGGGGGTGGCTATCGATGCGTTCCGGGTCGATTTTGTTGCTGATTATTTTTTTTAGGGTTTTTTAGGTGTCAATGAATATTCAGGAATTTTTCCAGATTGGCAAAATTCCTTGTTTGGATATTAGAATTTTTTTTATCAACTAATCAATGATAAGCGTGGTCGGGGGTGGATAACGATGCGTTCCGGGACGATTTTGTTGCTGATTATTTTTTTACGAGCTCCGGGGGAGCCAAAAAACATTTGAAAATTTTTCCAACGTGGCAGAATTCCTTGATTGGATGTTAGAAATTTTTTAATCAACCAATCAATGATAAGCGGGGGTTGGGGTGGCTATCGATGCGTTGCGGGACGATTTTGTAGCTGATTATTTTTTTGAGGTCTTTTTAGGTGTCAATGAATATTCAGGAATTTTTCCAGAGTGGTGAAATTCCTTGTTTGTGTTGGAAATTCAAGATATTCATTTATTGTATGTATATAATCTTAGTTCAGTTGTTAATAAAATGTCACTCATAGTTCATTATTTTTGAGTCGTGTCTCCTTATTTATGTGTGTTAATCCATATCAAATAATCATAATTACAATAGGTTATGGGCCCAGGCTCATAATAAATAAAGTGAGCACGAAGATAAATCAAATTTGGTGAAAATGCGAGGTCTGAGTCAGAAATTATAATAACGGAAAAAATTCTGTAATAAAACGGACAAAACCTATCAACCAAAAAAAAAAGCATGGCAATCTATGTCAATCGCGCGGTGTAAAGTTTATTCCTAGTTCGCGTGAAAAGCGTGTAAAAATCAGAAAATAATTTTTCCGTTAAATAAATCAATCAAACAAAATGACCTCAAATTCTTCGAGGATAGAACAACTCGGGAAAGAAAACTTCGACACATGGAAGTTACAAGCGCGGGCAGTACTGATAAAAAATGACGCATGGGCTTATGTTAACGGGTCGAAACTCAAACCAGCGATAATCGTAGGCAATGAGGGCTCTATAACGGCAGCCGCTGCATGGGAGCAAGCTGATCTCAAAGCTCAATCGGATTTGATCCTTGCGATATCTCCGTCCGAACTGCGACAAATCAAGAACTGCGCGACAGCTAGAGAGATATGGCTGAAATTACACTCGATTTACGAGTCAAAAGGACCTGCACGCAAAGCGACGCTGCTGAAACAACTAATTCTACGGAAAATGTTGGAATCAGACGACATGCGGGACCATCTGACCAAATTTTTCGAAACCGTGGATAAACTGGACGAAATGGATATAAAAGTGAACGAAGAGCTCCTATCGATTCTCTTATTATACAGCATACCAGACACGTATGAAAATTTCAGAATAGCCATAGAATCTCGGGACGAACTTCCAAACCCAGAAGTCTTGAAGATCAAACTTCAAGAAGAATATGAAGCACGGAAAAGCCGAGGTGAAGAAGCTTCAGGTGCCATGTTCGCAAGAAAAACTCAAAAGGGACGAGTAAAACATAACAAGAAAAAGGAGAAATTCGAGAAGGGATCTGAGCTCAAATGTGAAAAATGTCACAGAACAAATCACAAGACAGAAGACTGCTATGCGAAGACGATAGTCAAAGAGTCACAAGCCAGAAAAATCGAAGAAAAAATAGAGGTTGCAATGACGACGGTCGAAAGTGCAAATAAAGCGGAAGATTGGTGTCTCGACTCAGGAGCTACTTCTCATATGTGTTTTACAGAAGAAAGATTCCGTCAAATCAAAGATACCCCAAACCGAAATCTGAGTTTAGCTAATAAAGAAAGTACTCAGATAAGAGGGATCGGGACCGTTGGTCTTATTGTTGAAGATGGTGAAGGATCAAGACCTGTACGTTTAGAAGAAACTTTGTATGTTCCTGATTTAAGGTCAAACTTAATGTCAGTTGCCAAAATAACGGACAAGGGACACGAGGTACTTTTCGGCAGGAAATCCGCACAAATCATCGACAAGAATGGGGAAATAATCGCCGTCGCCAAACGAAGAAATGATCTCTACTATATGCAAGGTCAAGATGGAGATGATGGACAATCTGCAGCTGTTGCTGAAGTTAAGTACTCCATAAACAAAGAATGGCATGCAAGATTGGGTCATCTAAATGAACAAAATCTCAAAGATCTAGCAAAAGGTAACAAGGTTTTTGGATTGGAGGTTAATAATGATAAACTTGGTACATGTGAAATATGTATTAGGGGAAAGCAAACGCCAACACCATTTCCTAAAGAATCATCAAGTCGAGCAGCAGAAGTCCTTGAATTAATTCACACAGATGTGTGTGGGCCGATGCGCATACAATCATTAAGTGGATCAAGATACTTCGTTACGTTCATCGATGATAAGAGTAGATGGTGTGAAGTATTTTTCTTAAAAAAGAAGAATCAAGTATTTAAAGCATTCATAAAATTCAAGAATATAGTTGAAAATCAATTTGGAAAAAAGATAAAAATCGTACGTTCTGATAACGGAACGGAATACCGAAATGAAGAACTAGAAACTTATCTCGAGAAAACTGGAATACGACATCAGTTAACGGTTGAGTACACACCCGAACAAAACGGAGTAGCTGAACGAAAAAAACCGAACAATTATCGAAATGGCAAGATGTATGATGATTGAAGCAAACTTGTCACCGTCGTTCTGGGCAGAAGCTGTAAATACGGCTGTGTATGTGAGAAATCGCTGTCCTTCCAGAAGTCTTGATGGAGAAGTACCGTATAAATTTTGGAAAGGATCCAAACCAACTCTAAAACATCTCAGAATATTTGGGAGCAAAGTATTCATGTTAAACAAAATCCCAGGAAAGGACAAATTTGAACCACGTTCAAAGAAATGTATCTTCGTGGGATATGAGACTGAATCGAAAGCATATCGAGTTTGGTGTCCTTCAGCAAGAAAAATGTACAAAAGTCGTGACGTGAAGTTCATAAAGGATTTCGAAAAGAATGACATCGTTCAAGAAGATTTTATTGGAAAGGGTGAGATCAAAATGATAGAAATCGAGATGCCCGAGGAAGATAAACCTTCTATTGAAACGAACGAAGAAATAGTAGAATCTGAAGATGAATTAATAGACGAAATCATAGATGAATCAGTTCAATCAACTTCACGAATGGATATATCAGAACCGGCACAAGCATGGGATTCACAAAATGAACCTACTGCAGAAATACTAGAACCAGTACAACAAGTTCAACCAAACATGAAGAGAACTGTTGGAAGACCTAAGTTAATTAGGACTGGAAGAAGCGGAAGACCCAAGAAACAATATCAAATGATGGAAGTCACTCCTGCAGATGATATTCGAGCAGATACTGACGAAGAATATGTGGAGATGTCCAATCTAACTGAAGTTCAAGATCCGAAAACTGCAACGGAAGCCTTGAGAGGATCTCAAGCAGAAGATTGGAGAGCTGCTATGAACAAGCGGGTTTGGGCTGACTATGAGCCAGCCTTCGAACTTCCCGTTATTTATTTTGTTCTCAGCTATTTTTAAATTTGTAAATCTGACCTCAGATTCTTGATCAGCGGTTCAAAAAACCATCGAGTACAAATTTCCGTAAGATTTCGAATGTTTTTAGTATTTTTCCCAGCAAATCGGCCTCGCCATTTTGAATTTCGCTAATCTGATTTCACATTCGTGATCAGTGACCCAAAAAACCTACGAGTACCAAGGTTCATCCAAATCTAAATGTTTTTAGTTTTTTGCAGCATATCGAGTACGCCAAATAAAAATTTTGCAAAACTGACTTCAGATTCGTGATCAGCGATCAAAAAAACCATATGGTACCAAATTTCATTGAAATCCGTTGATTCGTTCTCAAGATATCGTCATTTTCGTTGTGTTTTTTCGAATTTTGTTATTTGAATAGTTCAAAAAGTACTAATCCGATCAAAGCCAAAATCTAATCAGTTCTAAGTTGAGAAAAGCCCCGTCGATTGAGCCCTATCTGATCAAAATCCGCGAACTCGTTCTCGAGATATCGCGCGGACAAAAATGTGGTCACATACACACACACATACACACACACATACACACACACATACACACACACACACACCCAGACGTCAAACTGAAAATAGTCGGAGGTGATTCTTTGGACCTCGAAATGTGGAGATTTAGTAAAAACTCGACTTTTCATTTTCGGGGTGATCACAATAACTTCCTTTTTTCTCTGAAAACAGAGAAACGGGAAGTTAAAAAAGAATACGACGCACTGATTGAAAATAAAGTATGGGAACTTGTTGATAGACCACATAATCGTCAAGTCATTGGATCGAAATGGGTTCTACGTACGAAATTCAATTCAGATGGCACAATTGAAAGACACAAAGCACGTCTAGTAGCAAAAGGTTATAACCAAAACTATGGGATTGATTATTTTGAAACTTTTGCCCCTGTCGCCAGATCAAGTTCGATCAGAATGGTCATGGCTCTCGCTACAGAATTGAAGCTACAAGTTCATCAATTGGATGTCACAACAGCATATTTAAATGGAAATATCGACGAAGAAATATTCATGGAAATTCCTGAAAAACTTGGAGAAGTTCTCAATGACAGGAATTTTTCAAAACAAACAAATGGGAAAGTTTGCCTTCTAAAGAAGGCACTATATGGATTGAAACAATCAGGACGCCAATGGAACAAGAAATTAGATGAAAGATTAAGACAACTTAATTTGACACCACTAAGTTCTGATCCTTGTGTCTACTTCACTAAAAAGAAGAACATGATTACACTTGTTGCAATTTATGTCGACGACATAATTATAGCTTCAAACTGTAAGAACACCTTGACGAACCTGAAAGAAGATTTATCAAAATCGTTCAAGATGAAAGATCTAGGACTAATTCACTACTGTTTGGGGGTGGAATTTAAGCAGACAGAAAACACAATGCGAATGAGTCAACGAAAATACATTGAAGACATCTTGAAACGTTTTCTAATGGAAGACTGCAAACCTGTCTCAACACCTCTAGCTACAAGTGAAAAATTGTCGAAAGAAATGTGTCCGAAGAACGAAGAAGAAGAAGAAGAGATGAAAAAATGTCCATACCAAAATCTAGTTGGAGCATTAATGTATCTCGCAACATTTACTCGACCTGACATTGCCTTTACCGTGAGTACGTTAAGTCAATACAATACTAATTATGGAAAAGGACATTGGGCGGCAGCAAAACAAGTACTTCGATACCTGAAGGGAACTCTTAACCATGGATTACTTTATGAAAGGAAGAATGAAGATCTAGTTGGATTTGCTGATGCTGATTGGGGATCTAATATTGATGACAGAAGATCTTACACCGGATTTGCATTCAAATTGGCTAATGCTGCTGTTAGTTGGGAAGCACGAAAACAACGGACTGTTGCTTTATCAAGTACAGAAGCTGAATATATGGCTGTATCTGAAACAGCAAAAGAAGCGATTCATCTTCGCAGATTTGTAACTGAAATTCAAGGAAAGTCAACACCTGTAACTATTTATAATGATAACATAGGAGCGGAAAAATTAGTTTCAAATCCTGTTTTTCATTCTCGTACGAAACATATTGACATACGATATCATTTTGTACGTGATGCTACTGTCCTACACAAACAAATAGAGCTAGATTATATGCCAACGGAGGACATGCCAGCTGATATTTTGACCAAAAGCCTCAATGCGATAAAACATAAGAAATTTAGAACAGATCTTGGAATCAGAGATCTGACACCAGTATCATACATCATACATAATATTAAAGTACGTGGTCGGATGTCCCGTTCGGATGTCCAGAGAATTTAGACCAAGCCATGTGACGTAGTAAGGTAAGGAACGGGCAGGCCGGCAGCCGAGGAGAGGGAGGGGGAAACTCAGCGCCGGGTGAACCGAGCGGGTCGGACGGGGTACAGGTCCGGGGGAGAGGAAAAACCAGGCAGTCGAGCCTAGGGATCGGACCGGGACGGAGCTGTTGCTTTACCGAAATTTTCCGATAATATTATAAACAATTAGTCATGCCCACTACAAATTCCGATGTTTCGTTACTTCACCGACGTTTTTCGATATTATTATAAACAATTGGTAATGCCCCCTATAAATTCCGATGTTTCTTTACTTCACCGAGACTTTCGGATATTATTTTAAACAATTTAGTCGGTAATATGAATGCCGATGTTTCGTCACTTGACTGATATTTCTCGATATTATTATAAACAATTCGTCATACTGACTATAAATGCCGATGTTTCGTTACTTTACTGATGTTTTTCGATATTATTATAAACAATTGGTCATGCCCACTATAAATCCCGATGTTTCGTTACTTTACTGATATTTTTCGATATCATTATAAACAATTCGTCATGCCGGCTATGAATGCCGATGTTTCGTTACTTGACTGATATTTTTATAAACGATATTATTATAAACGATTCGACATGCCGGCTGTGAATCCCGATGTTTCGTCACTTGACTAATATTTTTTAATATTATTATAAACAATTCGTCATGCCCACTATAAATTCCAATGTTTCGTTACTTTACCGAGATTTTCCGATATTTTTAACAATTCGTCATACTGACTATGAATCCCGATGTTTCGTTACTTGACTGATATTTTTCGATATTATTATAAACAATTCGACATGCCGGCTATAAATCCCGATGTTTCGTTTCTTTACTGGGATTTTTCGATATTATTATTGATAATTCGTCATGCTTGCTAGAAATCGTGATGTTTCGTTACGTTGCTGATATTTTTCGATATTTATATAAACAATTCGTCATGCCTGCTATGAATTTCGATGTTTCGTTACTTTACTGGGATTTTTCGATATTGTTGTTAACAATTTGTCATGTCTGCAGTTCATTTCGACTTTTCGTCACCTTCCCAATTTTTATCAATATTATTATTAACAATTCGTCAATTCTGGTATAAATTCCGATGTTTCGTCAGTTTACTGATATTTTTCGATGTTATAATAGACAATTCGTCATACCGGCTATAAATCCTGATGTTTCGTCACTTGACTGATATTTTTCTCCATGCTTATAAGCAATGAACGTTGCTTGCGTGACTAAATCTGAACAAGACCGACGTTGAAGCACGTAATTATCTGTATTGCGGCTTTCCGAATCATTATGTGTTTAATAAGAAGAACACGGAGTGGACGAAACGGAAGGAATTTGTGAAAGCTGTATTGAGCAGCATGTATCTCGTGAGTCCTAGAAAAACAGAGCGTTATTATTTGAGATCGTTGTTATTATGTTTTCGGGGCGCACAATCATACGATGATTTGCGAACTTACGAAGGTACGATATACTCATCGTTTTTTGGGGCAGCTGTAGCGCGAAAGTTAGTTACTGATGACGAAGAATGGGACAAATCATATACATATAACAGTAGAGTACGTGATTGTATGTCCGGATGTCCAGAAAATTTCTAGATTCTAATCCAGCAAAGTCTCTATATTATTCTCAACATATTATTATTACATGATTATATCATTAAATTATATTATTATTATTTCTGAATGTGTATTTTCTTGCGTGTAGCACTGTTTATAAACACAAGGCATGTACATCATATGTTGACCTTTGAACTATGACGGGTGTGTCACCAGTAGGACTATTCATTCATATGTACACCGCAGCCTTTTAGTTGCATTTATATTAATAATAACGACGGGTGTGTCGCCCAAGATGGAAAATTATTGATGTAAATCAATTGAAAGTGTATACGAATTATTGAAAAAATTATTATTATTTCTATTATTATATTTATTATTATTATCATTATTATTATTAACGGATTTGTCTGATAGAAATTCGTAAGGTCTGATATAAATCTCGATGTTTCGTTACTTGACTGATATTTTCCGTTATTGTTGTAAACAAATTGACATGCCGACTATAAATCCCGATGTTTCGTTACTTGACTGATACTTGCCGACATTATTATAATCAATTCGTCTTACATACTATAAATCCTGATGTTTCGTTACTTTACTGATATTTTCCGATATTATTATGAACAATTCGCCATTCCGGCTATAAATCCCCATGTTTTGTTACTTTACTGATATTTTCCGATATCAGTATAGACAATTCGTCATGCCGGCTATAAATCGCCCTGTTTCGTTACTTTGCTGATATTTTCCGATAACATTATGAACAATTTTTAACCGACTTCAAAAAAGGAGGAGGTTCTCTATTCGGCTGTATTTTTTTTTTTTTTTTTCATGTTTGTTACCTCATAACTCCGTCATTTATTATCCGATTTGGAAAATTTTTCGTTCATTCGGAAGGGTATACTTCCAGGTTGGTCCCATATAAATTTAATCAGAATCGGTTCATTAGTTTGGTTTTTGTTACGTAGTTTACTTATGAACGGCGCTTTCGCATAATATGGGCAGCGTGTTAGTAGGTATACCCATATCCGCTAGCGATAAATAAATTACGGAACGCAAGATTCACTAAAAAGCAAAAAATAAAAAACTTTTCAAAAAAAATATAACCGACTTCAAAAAATCTGCTGTGAAAAAATGGAACTAAAAAGTGAAAAATAATTGTCTGATTGTGAATAATAAAGTATGAGGACAATAAGATACAATTATTGTTATTTTCGGAGTCGGTGCCAGTTGAATGTATACCTACTCGTACTTCGCTTCTTCGTTAATACTCGTTTGTAAACCTTGGCTGACACGGACTCCAAAAATAACAATAATTGTATCTTATTGTCCTCATACTTTATTATTCACAATCAGACAATTATTTTTCACTTTTTAGTTCCATTTTTTCACAGCAGATTTTTTGAAGTCGGTTATATTTTTTTTGAAAAGTTTTTTAGTTATGCCTACTATCAATCCCGATGACTGATATTTCTTGATATGATTATCCTAATTATAAATCCCGATGTTTCGTTACTTGACTGATATTTTGCGATATTATTGTTACGAAGGCTGCTGCAGCCTTACACCCTTTACATAACACGAAAGAGGTGCAGGTTGGTTGCTATGACAACCAGCCTCTACTTTTTAACTAACAGTCTCTTAGGAGATCTGATGCTGTAAACACGTGTCTCAATAAACCGCATTTCCCCATATTTTCCCTTGTCTCGTCTGATTTCGTACCGACGAACCCTGGTGGTAACGGCCAAACGTTACACTGGTGTCAGAAGTGGGATTGTTTCGGTACTGAGATCGTGAGAGCCTGAGACGATTTTGAGATTTTTGGGTGATTGCGACATATACGCCAGTTTTCGGAATCGTGAGAGCCTTTTAAAACTATTCAACGCTACACGCTTACTATGGTGCGCACACGGAGTGGGACAGAGACGTCCACAGAAGATTTGCGATTAGAGGGCTCCCTGCCTGTTTTGCGGCCCCAGCGCGGGCGGATCTTCGGCCAGGCCCGACCTGCACCGATTCCGACCCCAGCTCAGTGGCAGCCGTTACTGGAAATATTGAAGAAGCTTGGCAAGGGACGCCTTCGTGCATGCGAACGAGAACGCGAACACCGTGAACAAGAATTTGAACAACTTCTCCAGCGGATCGAAGGGTACCGCACGGAGATGCTTCAGTTGATCCGGTCTGACCTTCGGCAAGTACGAGACGAAATGCTTGGCCAGATGGTTCGGATGCAGGATGCTTGGTTCCAGAAGCCTCATCGTCACCCGATTCCGACGCCCCGTACGTCCGTAAACCAACAACCACAGGTACCCAAAGTGGTACCAAGGTCAGTGTCATTCACGGGGGGCAATCACATTCCATCACCGTCAGTTTTGAGTCGTTCAGAGTCCAGTGGAGTGGTGTCTATGGAATCACCTACTTTTGCGGTTATGTCGGATGTAGCACTCGATTCTCAGCAATCTTTGACCTCCAATCATAACCAAAGCCGGAATACTGACAGTTTAACCAGCCTTCATGACGCTTGCGTCTCAGTAGACCGTGGAAGTCTAAAACCTCTGGTGGTAGAGACACACCGAGAATCAGTTAATAACTTATCCTTTATAGATCAGGAAACTCAGATAGGAAAATCTGATAGGCCAGTCGTCCCAACCACTGCATACTCGACTAGCTCTCATTTAGTAGAACGCGTGGAACCGCGCGCGAGGAATTCACAGACCATAATAAAGTCCACCATTTACAACGGTTCGACCCCTTGGGATATTTTTGAACGTCAATTTCGACTGATAGCTCGCATAAATGATTGGGATTCCCTCGAAAGAGTCGTGATGTTGTCTGCATCTCTCAGAGGACCGGCCTTGGATGTCTTAGGTTCTCTTTCAGATTCCGATGCTGAGAATTTCGAAGCAATTTGTGCAGCATTGAAACTTCGGTTCGGGGAGGAGTATTTGTCCAAATTGTGGTTCTCACGATTTGAAGAGCGGTGTCAAGGCCGAAATGAGCATCTGGCTGCTCTCGGACAGGATCTCGAGCGACTTATTCGACTCGTTTTTCCTGAATGTGATGCTAAAAGTTTGGACCAATTAGCTTGTTCGAGGTTCATGAATGCCATTTCAGATCCAACTTTAAAATACTTATTAAAAATGGCCAGTCCCTCTTCCCTTCGCGAAGCTATCGCCAAAGGATTAGAAATGGAAGCTTTATTCCGAGAAGACTCTGACTCGGTTAAGTCTCGTCAAGAAGGGGAACTACATTCGTTTACTCGTTCGATAGGAAACACTCCCAGCAGCCAGTCTCATCCAGATATCTTTGCTTCGTTCGATAGTTACAGAAGGAATCGGTTCTCCAAAATCTGTTCATTCTGTGGAAAGAAAGGTCATGGGACCAAACACTGTTTCTCTTTGAAAACGGATTTGGACGCTTCGAAAGTTCATCAACAAGGAAGTGAGACTTTGTGAGAATATCCCGAATAGAAATAAATCGTCATTCTTCACGGCAGTTAATCACCCACAACATTGAGTTTCTGATCTGTTCGTTTTGTTCGATGTTTCCGGTGAAATCTGGATGCTACTTAATGTCTATCTACATATGTTTTTGGGGTTTCATTTTGGAATTGAGAAAGCTGTATACTGTGTGGAGATTGAAAATAATAAGTTCAGTTTTAGCCACCCTTGGAAGTCAGCATTTCAGATTTGCCCAGCTGTCGCCTTTTGAAGATTGCTTGGTCCCTACGAGGCTACAACGATTTGGATGGAGACACCCCCCCCCATCAGCGGATTTGCCCTGCATTTGTCCTGTTAAATCAGATAAGAGCTTTCCATTTTCTTACGGAAAAACCCGCCTAACTCACCCCTCTTCTACTGTTCTTGCTCTTACGAACTACCTCAAACGTTCTGCCATGGGCCGTGCGGAACCTGTCTCACGTTTGTCCTCCCCGAATTTTAGATTTGCGGTGATCTTCGTTGTTCAGGACACCTTGGAAGTGGCCTCGCTTCGACCCACGACCTTGCCTTGTTGCTGTTTATGACGAACCACCTTGATGCGGACTTTTGCAACCCCTTGCTCCCGACGACGCATTCGCTGTTAGACTCTTCCTCACGGTTGAATCCTTGGATTACCCCAGCACCTTGGTGGCCACAAGCGTCGAAGATACGCACGTGTCGTTGTATTTATCGAATGCCTTACTTACGATCCCTGTAAACACGTAGAGTCACCTCAGGGTGCTCGGCCGCTTTCTCGAGTCTTTCTATGGTTTTCCTCGAGAGCGAAGGCGAATGCCGAGTGGAGTTGGCGAGAGTCTTTGAACGTACGACCATAGTCGCGACTCTCTCCGTAGAGCACCCTACACGTCTTGGGAGCATTCCTCCCAATTCAACACTTACATATTTCGAATCTCTACACGTCGTTCAAGCAGTTTGTCGATTAATCCGAGTCGGGACGACTCTTGTCACAGGGGGGGATAGTGTTACGAAGGCTGCTGCAGCCTTACACCCTTTACATAACACGAAAGAGGTGCAGGTTGGTTGCTATGACAACCAGCCTCTACTTTTTAACTAACAGTCTCTTAGGAGATCTGATGCTGTAAACACGTGTCTCAATAAACCGCATTTCCCCATATTTTCCCTTGTCTCGTCTGATTTCGTACCGACGAACCCTGGTGGTAACGGCCAAACGTTACATTATTATACACAATTCGTCATGCCGGCTATAAATCCCCATGTTTCGTTACTTTGCTGATATTTTCCGATAACATTATGAACAATTTGTTATGCCTACTATCAATCCCGATGTTTCGTTACTTGACTGATATTTTGCGATATTATTATACACAATTCGTCATACCGGCTATAAATCTCGATGATTCGTTACTTCAAGGATACTAGAAGGGGTTGTTCCTCATTCGCTCGCTTCGCTCGCTCACTCGGTTAAGGGGAGGCGTTGTTCCTCGCTCGCTTCGCTCGCTCGGTTGTCATTGGTATTTCAAATATTTCGGGAACGAATTGATAAGATTAACTCACCGCGGTGCTCGTTCTTGGTTCTGCCCATGGTGCCTGCTGGTCAGAATAGATATGAGAACCTTTCTGAAGTTTAGACAATTCTGCGCATTTAATGCCCACTACATCAAATCTATTCATTATTATTTCGGATTATTTCGGCTTACCGATCACTGATGTGCGTATTGAGTCAGTATATTTGGCAACCAGTGCGCATGGTACGACTCTGAAACCGCGTGGCACGACGTCCAGGGGTCGGGAATTAGCGGAGGAGTCGGCCTGAGGCGCGTGATCCGCGTGTCGCGACCTTCAGGGGTCAGGAATTCGCGGAGGAGTCGGCCTGAGGCGCGTGAACCGCGTATCGCGACCTTCAGAGGTCGGGAATTTGCGGAGGAGTCTACCTAGGGCGCATGAACCGCGTATCGCAACCTTCAGGGGTCAGGAATTCGCGGAGGAGTCGGCCTGAGGCGCGTGAACCGCGTATCGCGACCTTCAGAGGTCGGGAATTTGCGGAGGAGTCGACCTAGGGCGCATAAACCGCGTATCGCGACCTTCAGGGGTCAGGAATTCGCGGAGAAGTCGGCCTGAGGCGCGTGAACCGCGAATCGCGACCTTCAGGGGTCAGGAATTCGGGGAGGCGTCGGCCTGAGGCGCGTGAACCGCGTATTGTGACCTTCAGAGGTCGGGAATTTGCGGAGGAGTCGACCTAGGGCGCGTGAACCGCGTATCGCAACCTTCAGGGGTCAGGAATTCGCGGAGGAGTCGGCCTGAGGCGCGTGAACCGCGTATCGCGACCTTCAGAGGTCGGGAATTTGCGGAGGAGTCGACCTAGGGCGCATGAACCGCGTATCGCAACCTTCAGGGGTCAGGAATTCGCGGAGGAGTCGGCCTGAGGCGCGTGAACCGCGTATCGCGACCTTCAGAGGTCGGGAATTTGCGGAGGAGTCGACCTAGGGCGCATGAACCGCGTATCGCGACCT
This sequence comes from Euura lappo, assembly GCA_018257835.1. Classification (NCBI taxonomy): domain Eukaryota; kingdom Metazoa; phylum Arthropoda; class Insecta; order Hymenoptera; family Tenthredinidae; genus Euura; species Euura lappo. Next base: position 2,753 of record JAEUYN010002366.1, on the reverse strand, counting down.
TCAGGGGTCAGGAATTCGCGGAGAAGTCGGCCTGAGGCGCGTGAACCGCGAATCGCGACCTTCAGGGGTCAGGAATTCGGGGAGGCGTCGGCCTGAGGCGCGTGAACCGCGTATTGCGACCTTCAGAGGTCGGGAATTTGCGGAGGAGTCGACCTAGGGCGCATGAACCGCGTATCGCGACCTTCAGGGGTCAGGAATTCGCGGAGGAGTCGGCCTGAGGCGCGTGAACCGCGTATCGCGACCTTCAGGGGTCAGGAATTCGCGGAGGAGTCGGCCTGAGGCGCGTGAACCGCGTATCGCGACCTTCAGGGGTCAGGAATTCGCGGAGGAGTCGGCCTGAGGCGCGTGAACCGCGTATCGCGACCTTCAGGGGTCAGGAATTCGCGGAGGAGTCGACCTAGGGCGCATGAACCGCGTATCGCGACCTTCAGGGGTCAGGAATTCGCGGAGGAGTCGACCTAGGGCGCACGAACCGCGTATCGCGACCTTCAGGGGTCAGGAATTCGCGGAGGAGTCGGCCTGAGGCGCGTGAACCGCGTATCGCGACCTTCAGAGGTCGGGAATTCGCGGAGGAGTCGACCTAGGGCGCATGAACCGCGTATCGCGACCTTGAGAGGTCGGGAATTCGTGGAGGAGTCGGCCTGAGGCGCGTGAACCGCGTATCGTGACCTTCAGAGGTCAGGAATTCGCGGAGGAGTCGACCTAGGGCGCACGAACCGCGTATCGCGACCTTCAGGGGTCAGGAATTCGCGGAGGAGTCGGCCTGAGGCGCGTGAACCGCGTATCGCGACCTTCAGAGGTCGGGAATTCGCGGAGGAGTCGACCTAGGGCGCATGAACCGCGTATCGCGACCTTGAGAGGTCGGGAATTCGTGGAGGAGTCGGCCTGAGGCGCGTGAACCGCGTATCGTGACCTTCAGGGGTCAGGAATTCGCGGAGGAGTCGACCTAGGGCGCATGAACCGCGTATCGCGACCTTCAGGGGTCAGGAATTCGCGGAGGAGTCGACCTGGGGCGCGTGGCCCGCGTGTTGCGTGCTGAGGCTCGTAGCCGCATGTGGCAGCCCCTGGCGGTAGAATTGGGAACTGCAGACATCCGCATTTTCGTACTTTAATATATAGATTTTCCGATATTATTATCCTAATTACAAATCTCAATGTTTCGTTACTTTACTTATACTTTCTTAGTATTATTATAAACAATTCGTCATGCCAGCTAGAAATCCCGATGTTTCGTTACTGGACTGATATTTTCCCTCGTATTTTCCGATATTATCATGAACAATTCGTCACGCCGGCTATAAATCCCGATGTCTGGTTACTTTACTGATATTTTTCGATATTATTATCCCAATTATAAATCCCAATGTTTCATTACTTTACTTATACTTTTTCATATTATTATAAACGACTCGTAGTACAACGGTGCAATGTATAAAATACCTATGTAAGGTAGGGTAGACCGGGGTCAGTTGTGACAGTTTGCAGTTTTGCCTTTACTAAGCTCAACCTACAACAATCACATAAATGTTTCAAATACCGCAGGAAAGACCATTCAATTGCTGACAAAATGACGCTAAGTAGGACTTTCTAGCATTGATAGAAAAAAAGTACAAGCCCGACAAAAAAAAATGGAAAAATGTCACAACTGACCCCGCGTCCGGGGCAGTTGTGACAGCGAATGGGGTCAGTTGTGACACAAGGTTTTCACACAAAATCCAATTAATAATCACGATTGTGAAATCCGTTGAGGTCAATCTAACTCGGAACCACTTTTTGATCCGAGACATGTCGTTCGAAAATGGTGTGGAGGGATATTTTCCAGCTGTTTTCCGTTTATAAACTCGGCATTAGCTTTTTCATAGGATAAACAGTTATCACGGACTTGTTATATTTTTTTCACTTTTTCGAGGCATTCTAACATGGAGGGACTAAAATAAACATTTTCGTATCAAGTAAGCTGAAATGTTACAGTATTATCCTATATCTAAATGTTACAACTGCTCCCTGTCACAACTGACCCCAAACGGTTTTCTTTACTTCTGTGTGAAAATTTCGTTCATTTTCGCGATCCAAAGACGCGGAAAACCGTCAGAGCTGATCGAGAAATGTTCAAGGAAACGTATGGATAAAGAATATTCGATGTATATACCATAGGAATCTAGATATCACTGTTCGACTGAAATCGTAAAAACTAACTTTGGGTCCAAAAATAACAATACACCCCTCGCAATGCGTCTATTTCACGCGGTGGAAGCTGGCATGTGGATAAGCATTTCCGGACTGACTACATGCAAGACATACTGTAGGGACATAAACATACTTACTTTACTTTAAGAGATATTTGCGATGTAACAACTGACCCCTGTCACAACTGACCCCGGTCACAACTGACCCCGGTCTACCCTACTGTTATGAAGAGTATGATTGCGCGGTCGTCGAAATGAAGGATGCACAGGAAGAAAATAGCGTGAGATACGACGAGGTTAACGAATATAGATCGACGTGATATGTGTGTCCACCCGAGGCAATGCATCGGTTGTATCAATTTCCGATAAATGAGCAATCGTACGCTGTATATAAGTTAGCTGTTCACATTGAAAATTGAAATACGTCATATTCTGAAGAGGGGCGTGGGCATTTAGCTGTGGACAGAAATGAAGAATAAACGTTGCTCGCGTGGCTAATTCTCAACAAGACCGACGTGGAAACACGTAATTATTCGTCCTGCAAAATTCCGAATCATTCAATGTAAT